>CABHPQ010001777.1:14533-80383 GCA_902168405.1 Peromyscus aztecus
CCTTGCCCTCCCCAGTTCCTAGACTGACTGGTGAGAGAACCTGGGCTCTTCCATCGCTGCCCCCCAGCAAGCCTTTACAGACTGAGCCATCTCCAGTCTGGTGCTGCTTTTCTTAAAATCAACTGTGGCACCCTTGCATTGAACAAGTCATTGGCTCCAGTGTTATAATGGCATGAGTTCATTTCATGTTTATGTCAGATTTCTAACTTCACCATTATTATTATAATATCTGTTACAGCAGTGGTTCTCAACCTGTGAGTCAAGACACCTTTGGGGGGTCGCATACCAGATATTTACATTACAATTCATAACAGTAATACAATTACAGTTATGAAGCAGCAACGATATAATTTTATGGGTGGAGGTTACCACAACGTGAGGAACTGTATTAAGGGATCATAGCATCAAGAAGGTTGAGGACCACTGTGCTGCCGTAATCTGTGAGCAGGAATGTTTGTGTTATATTTATAATGCCTGAGGCAGTATGAGCTGCTTTCATTTTAGGATGCCTCTTCATTGGTGGATGTGGTAAGTAAGTGTCCTCGATGCTTTCGCAAGTGGCTCTTCACTGGCCTCTCTCTTCTCAGACATTCCTAATTCTAGAAATACAACAGTACCGAGAGCAGGCCAATTAACCCTACTGCAACTTCGGAGTAAAGAAAGGAAGGACCAAACACTCCTCTCACCTTTGAGTCAAACGCCGAAAATGATTAGTCTTACTGAAAATAGACTGCAGAAGCTGAGCTTCTTGTGTCAAACAGCCCAGTTATGAGTGAGAGGAAAGGTTCTTTGGGTTTTTTGTTTTGTTTTGTTTTTTGTTTTTTTTTTTGAAGGCAGGGTTTCTCTGTGTAGCTTTGGAGCCTATCCTGGAACTCACAGAGATCCGCCTGCCCGCCTCTGCCTCCCGAGTGCTGGGAAAGGTTCTTGAGGGAGATGAAGATGGTGTTTCAGTAACAGTATGGTCTTACTCCTGACATGGAGAAAGCAATTCAGTCACACTCCCTTAGACAAACCTAACCCGGAGCCAGGCCCTAACTGGCTTCAATGTTGTGAGGGCTGAAGGCTGCGGCAGCCTTGTACAAGATGTCTGAAGTGATAGAGGATGAGTCGTGAGGCTTCAGGAAAGACTCAATCTCCACAGTACAAAAGTGGCAAGTGGAGCAACAAACACAGACATAGGAAGTACGGTTCATTTTCCAGACCAACTGAGATAACTGAAGGTACCATTCAAAGCACTAAGCTGTAACTTGGCATCCTTTACTCCCTACTGCTGTGATAAAGACCACAACCAAGTTTATTCCAGCTTACCGCTCACAGTCCATCATGAAGGGGAGTCAACAAGAACTGAAGGCAGAAGCACGGAGACAGAAACTGCCACAGAGACCATGAAGGAACACTGCTTACTCACCAGCTTGCTTTCCGTGGCTTACTCAGACCGCTTTCTAATGCAGCTCCGCACCACCTGCCCAGTATGGTGAAGGGCTGGCTCTAGCAGACCCAAGCATGGCAAACATGGCACCAGTAGTTTTTGCCTTTCCCTTCACCCCTATTCCCTATACCTTGTTAAAACATTAGATTACATTCCTAAAGCTAGCCACCAAGGTCTAGTCCCTTATTTGGTCACTTCCTCCTCCTGAGGCTGACTAACAAGGTCCAGCTGTCAAAGTACTGAAGTCCAGCCATCAAAAGCCCCCTTTGGGCTACCTTAATTAACAAAGAACTCATCCTAACATAGGGTTTCCCCTTTTCCCTTTATAAACTGTCATTTGCCTATGGGCCGTCTCCTCTCCATCCAGAGGCAGTCCTTTGTCCCTCCAAGGCAAATATCCCTTCCCCTTCACCCTTGTATCCATCCCTCCCCCATCTCCTGTCTTTGACTGTCCTTTGGCCCAGTGGGGCAAATAAATATCTCCTTTGTGCTGAGAACTTAGTCTTGGGGTGTCTTGTGCCTACTTCAAAGTCCTATCAGACAGTGTCCCTACAGACCTGGGACCTCCCACATCAACCATTAATCAAGAAGATACCCCCACAGACTTGCCCACAGGCCAATTGGAAGGAGGCTTTTTCTTAACTAAGTTTTCTTCTGCCCAGATAACTTTAACTTGTGTCCAGACTAACCAGCACAGCTGTCCACAAAACAGCCTTCCATTAGAAGTTCCCTTCAAGACGTTTATGACATCAGAAGAGAGGTCAATGCCTAACGTTGGCCTAAAAGTCCAGGCCAACTCTCTCACTGCGGGCTACTCTAACTAGTTGGAGCCAATGCTAATTTCCCAGTCTGACAATCCTAGAACCCTAAGAATCAGCCCAAGTCTACTTTTACCCATGGAAAGACCTGGATGACAACACATCTGTTTGCAAGGCTTAATGAATAAGGCCCCTGTTGAGACCTACTGTTCACAGAAAGTGATTCCTTTAAAAGTATTACTACTTGGGGTAGGGAAAAGGACTCAGTGGGTAAAGTATTTGTGCAAACATAAGGGTCTGAGTTCAGGTCCCCAGCGCCTACATAAAAACCAGCCACAGCAACCTCACATCTGTAAACCCAACACCAGAGGGTGGTGCAAAAACAGGCAGAGCACGGTGGGGACTTGTTCATCTCACGGACCACCACGTCTAGCTCAGATGGGATCGCTAGGTTCAGTAAGAGACCCTGTCTCAAAAATTAGAGGAAAAGAGAAAAAGACACCCGATGCCAACCTCTGGACTCTACAGACACAGACAGGCACACCAGCTGGCACATTTTCACATATATGCACACACCACACAAGAATATTACTGCTCATTGATACCAGTTACCCAGTGAAACACAAAATAAGGTCAGGGTTACTTTCATGTCTGTCGATACAACATCTACTCTGTAACCTATGATAGAGTAGTGATTTCACCTTTCAAGCATTACTATGGAAGAAATACAAGTGGAGCTAAAGTTGCCACTGATAATGACTTCTATAATTAATATTTTAAATTTCTATATTTTATGTGCATGGTGCATTGCCTGCATATGTATGATGGACCATGTGCCTTCCTTGTGCCTGAAGAGGCCAGAAAAAGGGATCATTATCCCTTAGAACTTGAGTAACAGACGGTTGTGAGCAGCCATGTGGGTGATAGGAATGAAACCTAGTCCTCTGGAAGAGCAGCCACGTTCTTAACTGCTGAGCTATCTCTCCAGTCCCAGATAATAAATTTGTGGGAAAGTAAATTAAAAACCTATAAAGGATCAGGACATGGTAGCACATGCCTATAATCCCAGCATTCAGAGGCTGAGAAACAAAAATCACAAGTTTGGGGCCATCCTGGGCTATGTCTCAAAAAAAGGAAAAATATTTTGACTCTCCATTTTATATATCACAAGAACATTCTTCATGGGAAGAATTCAAAATATCAGCAATTCCAAGAGTTTAGAAGAAGTTGATTACAGCCATTAGGGGTGACTTTAAAGGCTTTGAGATTTCAATGAAGGAAGCAAGCACAGGTGTCTGGTGTAAGTGGCAAAGGCATTTTAAGTAGAACATGAAACGTGACAGAAGTGCTACAATACTGTCATAAAATGTGATGAGCTGTTTCTTATGCATGAGCAAATAATAGAAAGTGAGGCTGAATCCCCTCCTGGTAAAGATACTACTGACGGTACTAAAATGTCAAGGAAGATACAGAATTTATGACATAAACTTAGGATAAAGCAGTGCAGGGTTTAGACAACTATAATCTTCCAAGTTCTACTATGGGTAAAATGCTATCAAACAGCACCAGATGCTACTGAGAAATCTGTTTCAAATTTATTATCTTAGTTGAAGAAGCTGCCACAGACCTTGGCCAGTCAGCGCCCACTGAATTTTTGTCAGTGTAAGACCCTTGAACAAAAAGAAGATAAGGATGCTCTGAAGGCTTAGATGATGGCATTTTTTTTTTCCTGGTTTTTGGTTTCTCGAGACAGTTTCTCTGTGTAGCTCTCGCTGTCCTGGAACTTACTCTGTACCCCAGGCTAACCTCGAACTCACAGAGATCCACTTGCCTCTGCTGGGATTAAGGGCATGCGCCACCACTGCCTAGCTAATTATGGCATTTTTAAGGAATGAAGTACTAGCTGGGCAGTGGTGGCACACACCTTTAACTCCACAATTCATGGAGGCAGAGGCAGGTGGATCTCTCATTTCCAGGTCAGCCTGGTCCACAGAAACAAGTTCTAGAATAGCCACGGATACACAGAGAAACCTTGTCTTTAAAAAAAAAAAAAAAAAAAGGAATGAAGTACTTTTAAGTAAAACATTTTTTGTACAGATAGTACTACTAATAAAGCTAACAGACCACATAATAATGTAAAAATGACTTACAAGCACTAAGAAACCCAAAAAAGTTGGGTTACTTGCTTTATTGCAATATTAGCTTTATTAGGGTGGTCTGAAACAAAATCTGTGCATCACAAAAAAGATGAATTTAGCTTAGCTTAAGTGAAAACATCAAAAATACTCCTGATCAAAATCCTACTAGATGTTTAACTTTAACTCACCTATCACGTGCAAAGCCCAGAGTTTGAACTCTACAGCAATGCAGATATTCCTTCTCTTCTGTCCCTTCCCCATCTTCCTCTCTTCTCTATATTTACATGGGACAGATTATCAGTAAACTCTACAAATTCTCTCTACATCACACTTAGTACGAGCCACTTAATCTGTGTCTGCACTAGGTTGGAAACGGTCTACAATGTAGTACAGGAAACAGCTGAACATACAAGGCACCTATAAGTTCTATAATAATGTTACAAAACTTTAGTTGTACATAAACCCCTTTTGCAGGAAGAAAAAAAAACTGCAATGGCCTGTATTAATTTAATTGGATTCTTACAGTAATGAAATATAGAAAAGTAAAACTGGATGGGATGAAATCTTCCTTTGGCTCCAGGATCTTATCCAAATATAATACCAAAACAAATGAACAAATATGTTCACAAACACTAGAAAACTACTAGATTTTAATTTGGTATCACATGATGGCTTTACAAAAATTAATCATTATACTCATTATAAATAGGGCACTGGCCGGGCGGTGGTGGCGCACGCCTTTAATCCCAGCACTCGGGAGGCAGAGGCAGGCGGATCTCTGTGAGTTCGAGGCCAGCCTGGTCTCCCAAGCGAGTTCCAGGAAAGGCGCAAAGCTACACAGAGAAACCCTGTCTCGAAAAACCAAGAAAAAAATAAATTAATTAATTAATTAAATAAATAAATAGGGCGCTGACTGATAGTTTCCTATGTTTTCTGTCCTAGTTTCCTAACCAAAGGCAACATAAGGGAGAAAGGGCTCATTTAGCCCATGTTTCCAAGTTACAGTCCATTACATTTGCACATAAAAGGCAAGAGCAATGAACGTGTGCACACAAGCAGTCAGCCCAGGTCCCACACACAATTCCTACACTCATTAAGAAAGGCCAAGACAGTATCTCACAGGCATGTCATAGATGCATATCCTAAGTGATTTTAGTCTATAGAGTTGAGAATTAGTGTAGCCATCATAATTCCACCCCTTGTCAATCTGACACCCTAACACATCAGTTTAACATTCTGTGTCCTCTAACATAGGCTAATATCATATCATGAAGTACATTCAGTCCAACTTTGAAAGTCTCCATTGTCTTTTATAATTCTAACATTTTAAAAAGCCCAAAGTCTCTGAACTGTGAGCTGCTCTAAAATAAAAAACAAGTTACAAATTTCCAACACTTATCAGTACAAAGGAAACAGTCTCATCTCAAAGTGGAAGAACCAAGGCATAACATGAAACAATTATGTCAAGGCAAAACCAAAATCCAACAGGTCACACACACCAAATCCTGCAGTTCCATGTCTGGCACCTGGGGCTCATAATGTCAAGTTCCAGGCTCCAAATGGCTCTGATAGCCCCACTCCTCCAGCTCTGCCACCTATAGTATACAACAGCTTCTCTCCTAGGCTAGCTCCACTCCATGCCCACAACGCTTTTTGGTGGGCACTCCATAGTCCTGGCATCATCTATGACCTGGTGTTTCCATGGCAACTGAGGCTTCACATCCACAGATTCGAGAAGTAGGCTCAGGGACTCTCTGTAAGAACTCTGACCCTGTGACACAGTGGCTAGCCTCAGCTGTTTTCCATGACCCCTCAATCTTGCATTTGCTGTGCCTGCAAAACCAGTACCACCTGGACAATGATGCCAAGTTCTTTCAGCTCAAGACGTAGGTTGCCCACCTTGGACTATGGATAAACCAGTTTCTGTCTGCTGATTCTGGGGAAACACTTTTCTGGGCAATTGCTTTCAAGGAGAAGGGAACCTGTAGCACGACTTTTTTTTTTTTTTTTTTTTTTTTTGGTTTTCCGAGACAGGGTTTCTCTGTGTAGCTTTGCGCCTTTCCTGGATCTCACTCTGTAGACCAGGCTGGCCTTGAACTCACAAAGATCTGTCTGCCTCTTGTAGCACGAATCTTAAAAGTTCTTATCAATAAAAACAAACCTGGAGCTGGGTATTGGGGTGAATGCTGGAAGATCAGAGAAGCAGAACAAGCCACAGCTTCCTCACCTCGCCAATTCCTCAGCTGATGCTGTTTCCTCAGACTGGAAGCTTCTGTGTCCTCATCCAAATGGATCTCAGCTGAACTGCTGCTCAAAAGCCTAAAAGCTTAACCAGCTCTAGTTCCTGGTCTTCATGCCTTATATACCTTTCTGCTTTCTGCCATCACTTCCTGGGATTAAGGGCTTACTTCGTGGGATTAAAGGTGTGAGTGACCATGCCTGGCTGTTTCCAGTGTGGCTTTGAACTCACAGAGATCCGGATGGATCTCTGCCTCCACAATGCTAGGATTAAAGGTGTGTGTGCCACCATTTTCTGGCCTCTGTGTCTGTCTAGTGGCTGTTCTGTTCTCTGACCCCAGATACACTTATCAGGGTGCACGATATATTTTGGGGAAAAATAATATATCACCACATTTCCCCTTTTTTGTCTAAAATAATAAAAGGTTACAGTCAAGAATTACATTAACAATGTCTAGTCCATTATCATTAGACGGATTCAGACAAAAAACTCCATTATATATATTAACAATGTCCAATCCAGTAACATTTGATAAACTCAGACAAAAAATTTCATTATCCTATTTAAAACAAGTAGTTCCTTTTTAAAAGTAGATTCAATAATTGACCTTTTTATCTTATCATATCCAGGAACCTCCTTAGCTTAGGCTTTCTTCCTTTAGATGAATTAGGATCTTCACAAAATGGAGCCTTGGCTACGTGGGGCTTTGCTCTCATGACACCTCTATTGTCCAGGCATTTCACAGTGGAGTTGATCTCGGTAACAATCACAGCTGACATATCTCATCACCAGCCTGCATGCTTGCCTGTCCTGAAACTTCCTCTACCCAACTACTCCATCATCTCATGATTTAACTTCACTTAGGTTGAAGGGACCTTAGCTAAATGAAGTTAGATTATTGGTCCAAATATCACAAAAATGTCCCCTAGCCCAGTTCCTGGTGGACTATTTGTTCCTCTCTGAAACCTCATATCCTAGGCCCAAATTGTCTCCATTTCCCTTGGTATTCCTATCTTCTAAGCTAACACAAGAACGGTCCATTAAACCAGGCATTGACCTCACAGAGGAAGGTGGATCCCTAAGTTCAAGGCCAGCCTGGTCTACCTAGCAAGTTCCAGGGGAGGCAGGGCTACACATAGAAAGACCATGTCTTAATAAACAAAAAGATGGCCTGTTATGCTCTGATTCCAGCAACCACTGGCTTTTTTAGTACAACATTCCAAACTCTTTCACATTCGCCCCATAAAACAGTTCCAAAGTCCTAAAGGTCACACAGTCCTGTTTATCAGCAGTAGTCCTCCTTCTCCATACCAATTTCTGACCTGGTTCTTTTCTTGTTGCTAGGATAAAATACTCGGACAAAGCAACTTAAGCTAGAGAAGGTTCTATTTAGCACACAGTTCCAGGGTACAGTCCTTTCATCCATAATCAGGAGAGCAGTTAATGGATGTATGTAAGTTCTCAGTTCATTTTTCTCTCTTATACATCCTAGGTCCCACCCACAATTAAGATGGGTCTTCCAAAATCAAAGCATAACAAGACAATCTCTCTCAGGCATGCGCAGAGGTCCAGCACCTAGATAAGTCTAGATTCATCAAGTTAACAACACTCACCATCACACTTTCTAATTAGATTTGAATTTTCACACCTGTACTGTGGAATGCTTGAATGATTTAAGTAGTCCCACCATTTCTTACTACAAACTACAACATTTTGAGTTAGCTTACTATGCTATCAACAAATCTTCAATAGCACAAGTAAATCATTTTCATATCAAATTTATTTGGGGAGTAAAATTTCATTAGACCAATATAAATATAGTCACAACCCTGAATACATTGGCAGATATTGGTTCTAGAATGGCCATCTTAGATGATCTAGGAATGTATTTATATTAATTTTTATATTAATAATGAAAGCTTTTAGTCTCTTTCTCACTAGTATATGTAAATACACATACATATACATATATACACACATATATGTATATATGTTTATGTGTCTGTATAGGTTGTATGTATATATTACATATATATATCTATGTGTATATATGTGTATACACACATATACTAGTGAGAAAAAAATACACACACATTCTCTTCTCTAAATAGTCCAGGCTCATATATATATATGTATAAATATATATGTATATATACACACACACACACACACACACACACTGACTCAGGCCTACAAGCCCAGTGCAAATGAACACTGCTACAGTAGAAACAACAAATACTAGAAAGAAACACATAATGGAGAGATCAGCTCTAGCACTGAGGCTAAAATTTTTTTCTTTCTTTTTTTTTTCCCCAATATTCAAGGTCTTTATTTAACTCTAACAGTAACCATTGGTGGGAATTTTTTCCCTAGTTCCATACACCTGCTAGCTTGGAAGGACATAAGAAAACAAACTGGTCATGGAATCCCACAGGACTGTCTTAGGGTTACATGGAACCTTCCACTAACCATTGATGACAGTGAATGAAGGGAGGGAGGGGACAGCACACCAGGGGGACAAAGTGAAGGACCAAGGAAAGATTCCATTCCACGTGGTTAAGACTGCAGCAGGGCACAGGGTCGGGTCTATCAGCAAGCACAGATTCTGAAAATGGACAACTGAGTATCGGAGTCCTTGGGGCTCAAGTTGCCTTCGTTAAGGCTTATTGGAGCTGGTCCAGGTGCCATGAAGTGGGGCAAAGGCTTGGCGTGAGCCAGTGTGGTCCCGCTGGCCCTTACCTCCTGCTGGTGTCCCCACTGTCCTGCCCTCCAGTCAGAACCCCAGGCCTGGGCTGGGCAGTTCTTAAGTCTGAAATGGAAAGGAAGAGGGTACAGAGACAAAAATGGGCATTCTGTGCTGGAGTCATGGAATTCTTTGTTTGCAATGGATTTGGGTCTGAAGCCCTGGCAGGAGCTCCTTTGGCAACATCTGCACAGCCAAGTGCTTAGGAAGCATTCAGCCTCTCCCTGTCACCCTTCCACCTCCAAAAGGTAAAAAGGAGTTTCTATCGGCTGGGAACTGTTTCAGCTCAGTAGTCTTTTCTACTGGGCACACAGGATGGCCCACTAGGGCTGCAGGAAGAACTGAGCAGAGACCACAGACCACCCCAAGACTTTGAAAGTTAAGTTCTGCCAACAGGCAGCAGCTTCCAGGACCTGCCTAAGAGAAAGCAACAGTTTCAGAGGGTGGGGAAGGTTATCTTGATTGATCAACTGGAAAAACAAAGACCTGTCAGTCAGAGGATAACATTTTCTATATAAAAGGTGAAATTTCTTGCAAGCCGCAAGAATATATCATAGAGATTCAGCGGTGTATTAAAGCTGAACTTTGACCGGCCAAGGGTCTGTCAAAAGGCAAACCATTTATTATGAATATTTGGTGTTACCCAGCCTTTAATATTTCAGCTGTCTTCTGCTATGAAATCTTTGTGTGCCCAGACCAATTGGTAACAGTTCAGCTCCCCTGACCTGCTGAACCTACTAAATTACTAACTGCCCTGCTGAGTTTAGGAGACAAGCTGGCAGGAGACACCTAGCTTTGTTTCCTGTGCTAATGAAGCTCAGACCATCCCCTGTTCTTGAGGAGGCCTAGTGGTTCTCCAGAGCACTCTGAGAACAAAAGAGGTTTTTACATATCAAGGTGAGAGATAAAACAACATTCCTGAGGAGGCAGGGAACCACGTGCCCAAGGAAAGAAAAGGCAGGTATTTTCTGTAGACAGAAGAGAACAGCATGGAGAAGAGAAAAGAGAATCGAAGAACTAGATGGGTAAGAACTTGAGAGGGACAAATTGAGATGGGGAAGAACTAGATTGAAGGGCTAGAAGAGAGGACTAAAGGAACGAGATGGGAGATGAGGAAGAGCTAGATGGAAAAGAACAAGATGAGGAAGAGCCAGATGAGAGAGAAGGAGATGGGAGAGGAGCTGATAGGGGAAAGAACTAGATGGATGAGAACCTAGAAGGGGCAGAACTAGATGAAGGAATTAAGATAGAACCTAGAGGGGACAGTAGATAAATATAGAGAGAAGTCAGGCAAGAAAGGAGCTAGACATGAGAGCAGAATAGAAGCTGTGTAGAGAGAAAACTATCACAGAATAATAAAGTGTATGAACTAAGGAGTTTTGTGCATATAGATTTATTTCTTTTTATCAAAGATTAATTATCAGCTGGTTGTAGATTCTTCTCGGACCCTGGGAGGGGACTATCAAGGCGTGCGCGCACACGCACACAGGAATATTTGATAAGAGCAGTGAAGAAACAAAAATTATGAATTTTATTATCAAAAGTTCAGGGTCTCTTGAACATGAAAAACCAGGGACCATAACTGCAGTCTTTAGATGCAGTGCTCTTTGTGGATTGCAAAGTTTAAATATACTGTCTTACATGCCATGGAAATAGAACTGTGGATTTGATAGTTTTAAAGAAACACCAGCAATTTTTTTGTTAGACTTTTTAAAACGTCCATACCATGCTAACTTAGATGGTAACTGTACAATAAAAAGTTTTTCTCCATTTTTATCAAAATGCTTTCTTTACTACAGATTATTCTTTATATGTTTATAGGAAAAGAACAAAAGTGTGAACTGCCCAAATCCCGTAACTCAGTGTGTAACACTGGTTTTTTCACTCTACCCAATTTGACAGACTTCCCTGGACTTCATCTGTATGCACAGGTAGATCTTGTAGTACAAGTGCACCTTGGTATCCTACAAAATGTTAGAGAAGACAAAAATGTGCTAACCAAATTAAATTCCATGCAGCCTTAATTTGAAAAGATGTATGTGATTTAGGTGCTAGTCTCCGCACTATTATAATAATAATAAAAACAAATGTTTTTCTTCTACACTCTCTAATACTTCTGTGATTATTCCTAGATCTTTTAATTTTCTCCTTTTTCGGGCAGACAGATAAATAAGAAAGTATCCGTTCTAATTTTGTACACTTTCACATATTCAAAAGATGACAGATGTGGTGGTACACACTTTTAATCTTAGCTTCTGGGGAGCATGGCAAGAGGATCATGAGTTTGAGGTAAACCTGGACTGCATAGAGAGATCCTATTTAAAAAAACAATCAAGGTATGTATAACTTGAGTCTGTGAAACACAGTACCATTTATACCTCAGTTGTTCAACTGCAGGACACCATGTGCTTTCCATTGCCTTAAACTGTACAATGACAAAACAGTGCAAAACTTTAGAAGATGGAGCATTGCTGAAAAGTTCCTTTCATTCAAATACACAATTAAGAACAGCAGTGGAAAGCGCTTTATATTAAGTAATTTAAATGGCTGCTACAGAGTAATTTTGAAGATCTTATTCAAAATACTCAGATTTTAGATATCAAAATGTCTAAGAGATTTTCTAACTCTACTATATATTATGCATTGCATTATACTTTATTTAACTATCTTATATTGTTGACATTTTTAGCGTATTAGAGGTATTGGTTTACATAAAGACTGAAATTCCTGTGTAGACTTAACTCAAGTCTACTTACTCTAGTTTTGCTGTTAGAAGATAGGATAGTAAACAGATAATAGACCTGTTATGGAAACGGTTGATCACAGCTAATGATTTAACAACCACTAGAATACTGGGAACATCTCAGCTTATTCATTTGTAAAATATAATACTATGCCATCTAAATTGTTAAAGGTTCAAATAGAATGAGGCTTGCTGCACACATTGATATATTTATTTAAAATATTTAACAGAAAAACAATAAATAATACTGAAATGGTCAATATTAAAAAAACTTATCACTAGACACCTAGCTCCTTCCTGACATTTTAATCTCTCTCACTAACACAAACTTTATATTTCAACGATACCAGAATAAAATGCCTGCACCTATAAATCTCCACCTCTCTCAATGCATATTCACTAAGTACTGAGCTACATGCATAGCTCTTTTTACTATATTTTGAGAGAGATCACAAAACTCGGGATACTGGCCTTGAACTTGATACCCTCCTAACGTCAGCCTCCTGGGTAGCTGGAATTACAGACTAAACTTCTAGGAATGGCTTGATTGTCTCCTAAAAACAGTGACTTGTTATGGTTTCTCTAATCTCTTAAAACTAAAACCACCAAAAATAACAGTAGAGTTCAAATAAGTGAAAAGCAAAAAACAAACAAATAAACCCTATAACATTTTTTTTAATGGTATAATTTTTTTTTTTTCTAAAAACTACCTTAGTGTTGCTGGGTGCTAGTGGTGCACACCTTTAATTCCAGTACTTGGGAGGCAGAGGCAGATGGACATCTGAGTTCAAGGTCAGCCTGGTCTACAAATCGAGTTCCAGGACTGCCAGGGCTGCTACACAGAGAAATGCTGTTTCAAAAACAAACTATCTTAGTGTTATCAAAGTCAGTTTAAGCCATGAATGGTAACACAAAGCCAGTAGTTCTTGCAACACAGAAATTTCACTCTGTCACAAGAAAAAAGGAAGTGCAGATGTGAAAAGCCAGAGCAAGGCAGGTGGCATCATGAATTTGGAGACTTTCTTTGTTTTGTTTCCCCCTTCTCAGTACATGGCCTCCAGCCATGGTTCAGTTAGCACAGCTACATTTCAACAAGACAGGAGGAAGAGACTGTGCTCCACCTCTTCCTGTGGGATGCTTTCTACTCAGTTGGGCAGATGGAGTCTACCACCCCAGCTCTCAGACAAACAGGAGGACCAGGCCTTTCCTGGTGAGTTCCAGGCCCGCTAAATCTGCACACAGAGATGCTGTGGGATGGTCTGTATGTCAAACATGTTGCTTATTGGTCAATAAATAAAACACTGATTGGCCAGTGGTCAGGCAGGAAGAAGTATAGGCGGGACAAAGAGGAGAGAATTCTGGGAAGTGGAAGGCTGAGCCGGAGACGCTGCTAGCCGCCACCATGACAAACAGCATGTGAAGATGCTGGTAAGCCACAAGCAATGTGGCAAGGTATAGATTTATAGAAATGGATTAATATAAGATATAAGGACAGTTAGCAAGAAGCCTGCCACAGCCATACAGTTTGTAAACAATATAAGTCTCTGTGTTTACTTGGTTGGGTCTGAGCAGCTGTGGGACTGGCGGGTGAGAGAGATTTGTCCTGACTGTGGGCCAGGTAGGAAAACTCTAGCTACACAGAGATTCTTCCTGTCTCAAACAACAGAAATACAAGACATACTATTGCTGCTTACTCATTACATTTAGCTGCAAGGGAGAAATGAAATGTTTTTTATTCCAGGTAGTGGTATACTATGGATGTAAGTTAGAAAGGCAAAAGTATCAGAGGAAATTTATCAGTTATTGCCATATCTGATGATGTTTTATCTGGGAAAAGATACCTAACATTAAAATTTACAACTTAACACTAACATTTCTAATCATGGGGATACTGTAAAATTATAATATTCTAGGGGCTGGAGAAATGGCTCAGTGGTTAAGAGCACTGGCTGCTCTTCCAGAGGACCCGGGTTCAATTACGAGCACCCACATGGCAGCTCACAACTGTCTGTAACTTCATTTCCAGGGGATCCAACACTCTCATGCAGACATGACTGCAGACAAAACACCAATGCACATAAAGTCAAATTTTTTTAATTATAATATTCTAAATATCAATTATGGTATTAACTATTTCTATTAGTGTAGATCTACAAAATTGAAGTAATATTCATAATAAATTAATCAAGAAAAAATCAATTTTAATAGGAATAGGAATGAATACTTTAGTTATTTAAAGGTTGTTTATAACAGATTATTAAGTATATAATAATATATTAAATAGGATTGTTTTAAAATACAAGTAACACTATAGTAATAACCACTGTCATGAAATTCGGTGCATACAAAATCAGCTGTAAGTAAAAATGTGTGTGTATATATATACATACATACATATGTGTGTGTGTGTGTGTGTGTGTGTGTGTGTGTGTGTGTATTCTCTTACAGAAAAAGATTTGGGGGATTTGAAAAGAAATAGACCTGCTCTGGACCAACAGGTAAAGGTGAGATGGCCCAACAGGTAAAGGTGCTACCACCAAGCGTGACGGTCTAAGTTCGACCCTTGGTACCCACATGGTAGAAGGAGAGAGCTGACTCCTACATATTGTCCTCTGGCTTCCTCATGCTCACTGTCACATGCCCCCCCCAACCCCTGCGCATGCGCACACATACACTTAGACACACAGACACACTTTATTTTTAATGAAATTATTCTATTATTCTTTGTATAGATGTCATGCTGAGACTTTTAATCAAGTTGGGGGTAATCATAAAACAGTAATGCAAATTATAGCAGAACAAGACAAAACTAGATCATCAATGTCTCAGGCAACTAACCTTGCAGATAACTAGTATGATAGTCCAAAGAAGTTAGTACATGCTGTCTTTTATGCTAAGTGCTTTGTGAACATTATTTCTTCTAATATTCAAAACACTCCTGACATCTAAGTAATATTCCTAGAGAAGGAAACCTGGATCTTTAAGTAATTAGCACAGACTGCAACTATAATATAAACCCCAGAGGGAAAACAATAATTTTCTGACCTAAGTCCATGTTCCTAAACACAGTACACACTACCACCCCTCAAACTCTATCCATATTGCAATTTCCAGTCAGATCTGTCTAAAGTTCATTCTAGCCTTTTAAGAGGTTAGGATTCCAGCCAATTATGACTGCCTTCTCCCAAATAAAAGAACGTTACATCAGTAGCTCTCACTGAATTGCTCTTTGCTAGAAATTAAAGACTGTGTGGAAGGTTGAGATGGGTGTGATTGTGATAAACATACATGTATCTCTATCAGAAAGTATAATCTGGAGGCTGGGCACATAAAACTGTTGTAAAGAGCTTGCCATGCAAGCATGAAAACCTGAGGTTGATCGCCAGGACCCACATAAAAAGGTGGGTGTGGTAGCCATACCTGTAACCCCAGTGCTGAGGAAGTGGGACTGACTGTCCAGCCAGTCTAACCTAGTCCAAGAGCTTAAGGTTTCTACACATGTACCTGAACACACATGTGCACATACACATACAGAAGAAGGTAGAAATCTATGGAAACATATATGATAGGGCTACAATGAGTATCATAAATTTCGATATTCAGGGGATTTGTATAGTTGATTCATGTCTCTTAGCAATCTATAAAGGAGAAAGCTACAGTTAACACAAGTAACAGGCAAGAAAGATAAGACATTCTATTTAAGTATAGTCCAATCCTTTCAAATAGATGCAATGCGTCACTTCATAGATGACTGTACCAAGGCATAAAGTTACAAAACAGCATACAGTGACCTCATTACCTGCATTCTACATGGATCTAAAACCTATCCTCCTTGCTATTCATCCTGCACCTGAATGTTCAATTACATTTGCTAAAATCTTCATTTCCATTTTAATATGGGGGAATTTAAGACACTAAGTAATTTACCACTTTCAGTATGTTTGTGACTACCAACAAACACTTGCTGAGTATAATAGAAAGGTTTATGTACTTAAAATCAATCCAAAATATAAGTCAATGATCAGCAACATAGAACTAATAAAAACTAAGTGTTACTAAATTATTAGAGAAAAAGAATCACTTTCAATTAGGATGATTAGAGAATATCTCAGAGAGATGACTGGATATAGACAGAGCATTAGAAGGGAGAGCTGCTTTCATCAGAATGATGTTTTTAAAGCTTGAAAAAGATAGAATATTCTATGTAAAAATGATATAAGAATGGCATAAAAACATTTAATGTAGCATATGTAGTTTATACTGGGGACAATATACAGTTATTGCTCTTGAATATTATAATGTATTCAGGAGTCAGTTAGGACATCAAATTAGAGTATGGGTCTGAACTAGTAGAAAACAAGAAGTCACCAAAGGTTTTCTGATAGGGAAATCCCTTAGTCAGACTAAACTGAGGATCATATACAAGTTTTGATGGAATTGACAATGCCCAACCCCCAAAGAGCTCAGTAAAACAATTTTGTTATCTGTGTGGATTGTGGTATAGAGGCAAAGAATAGTAATTGTAATTTTCCTTTTTTTCTAAAAATTGCTAAAATGTTTTAAGGAAAAATATATTTATATATTATAGGATATACAAATGTTGCCTATTGCTTTAGCTCAGAAATAGCTAAAGTCTACAACTTTACTATGTCATCTCATGATACCAGCTTATGGATCTCCGACTAGGTCCTTGGCTTCCCACTGTCTTGCAATAAATCAGCCTTTTCCTAACAGTACCTTACCTCAGGCCCAGGCTTGGCGGCTGTGGTGGTTTGAATGTAATTGTCCCTCATAATCTCATAGACTATGGCACTATTAGGAGGTGTGGCTTTGTGGTAGAGGGTACAGCCTTGTTAGAGGAAGTGTGTCACTGTGGAGGTGGGCTTTGGTTTCCTATGCTCAGGATACTACCCAGTGTCTCAGTTGACTTCCTGTTGCCTGCAAGATGTAGGCAATTACTTCGTAAGAGCCATGGTCATGGTGTCTCTTCACAGAAATCCTAACTAAGACAGCGGTGAACTCCCCATTCTCTAGCACCCCCATAACCAGTGTCAAAATCTATTCTCCTCTCTTGACTGGAAGGTGTGAAGAAAGGCTCACAGCCTGCCATCATCACAAAGTACAGTCTCTAATCACAAAGGAACACTTCCTGTCTTTATTGAATAGCTAACAACACTAAACGTCACCTCTTCCTGAAATTCTTGAATTTAGAGCTGCAATTAGCTACTTAATAACTTTAACTTCATTATAAAGCAGGACATGCTATACACAATGCTTTAGTATGTTACAGTGAAATATTCTATTTTATCAATAAAGTTCTGATTATAAATAAATAACCTGAAGACATAGTTCAGGGATACAGCACTCACTTGCCTAATATGTGTGGCCAGGATTCCATCCCTACCACCACAAAGAATGAAAACCAGAGGGGAAAAGGAAAGAAAGAGGAAGAGAAAGGGGAGGGAGAAAGACGGAGGAGGGGGAGTGCCAAAGAGAAAGTAAAGCTGCTTCCATAAGGCTCAGTGAAACAAAATAACCATAACATCTCTAGAGATACAATAAAAAATTTCTAGTCAGTACAAAACAGCAAATTGAAAACAATTTCCAAAAGGAATTCTAAACGTGACTATAAAGATACATGGCTTTGCTTTATACATAACTTTAATACCTCTTAACTACTGTTTCTATGCTGAGTTAACAATTAAAGCATGCCCAAAGTAGGCTCAATAAATAATTTATTCAAAGCTCATTCCTTCGTTATTTATGAAGATACTATTTTAATGCTGGGAAATTTCATTACTACAATGTAGCCTTTACTAGTTGAGAATCCTGTACCAGGCCTGGGGCATGTTTTAGAATTCATGTTTCCTGTGTATAAGGTTTGTGTTCAATCTCAGCACCACAAACAAACCAAAAATCAACACTGTAGACCTAGGCATTGCTAAGGGGCTACTTTTACATAACACATTTCCTTGACATACAACAGAAATGAACATTTAAAATAAAGCTAAATAGAAGAAGCATTTTCTCCAAACACTGCCACTTGGGAAGCTGTCTCAGAACATCTGGGTATCAATAAGACTTTAAGGAAGAAGCCTGAGAATTCTGTGAAGTTGCTATGCTTTCATAACCAGTCCTTAATAATCCATAACTATTTCAAGTAATTGTATTTTTCCAGTTTTTCCCTAATATGGAATAACCTTAAATCTTTTGCCACATTTTGGTTAAAAAAAAAAATGAAAAAAGATGACAGCATGATTCACAGTGAAATATGCATGTAATAATTTTAGTTATAAATTAAATTTTCATTTTAAATGACTTTAAAGTCCTTTAAGGCATTTTACAAGTATTAAATAACTAGAAATATGAAATATGAGTCACTGAAAATGTAAACATCCAACTAGCTAGTGGAAGAAATTATAATAATGTTATAAATATCTCCTAACTCAATTCTTATTCTCAGAGAAAACAAATCATCCTTTGAAGCTGAATTGTCATTTTGGTCTTACTGTGATCAGTGTGGTCAATCTCGTGACATCACTGTTGAGAAACCTGCAACAGGAAAACAGAATTAGCAATCAGCTGCATCTCACTTGAGTAAGTAATTTCAGAAACAATTTCTTTAGAACTTTGTCTTTATTCTCCTCATATTAACCTCAAATGAAGCAAACACAAACCAGCAAGACACAGATCGGCACAAAATGCCTGGCGCTTGTGAGTGTGGCAGTGTGGGCCTGTTCATAGTCAGCAAGACTAGATACTTAAAAATAAACTATAGGACATTCGGGTTATAGGTCTTGTTTATTTTCAGACATTTATCAAGAAAAGAATCACTGTGTCTTAAATATATCACAATGAGGGACTGATTTAAATACTTTCTCTATGATTAGCAGCCTTACCTACAGTCAAAATGTCATTTACTGAAAACAAGAGAAATTGCTACACACTAATCCTTATCAAATATTAAAAGTATCTTTGGGACAGATCCAGTGTAAGCCCTGAACCCGAGGGAACCTGTACACTAAGCCACTTCCTAAGCTATTAATGACTTAACAGTTTATCCCTGAGAAATCTGACCTTCTAGAAAGTTCTTCATTAACAAGGCTTTATTTAAGACATCTCTTAAATGCTTTAGTATTAAAAAACAACACACTGTCAGGGTTTTAAGGTTAATAGCTTTCATGTGTTGTTTTAACAAATCCTCATAATAATCCTTTCAAAGAAGCAAAAGATGAATAATCGTCATTACACACTCATGGAGGAGCTTGCACCAGGATACGTGAATTGGGCCAACGGAAGGGAGCTGCCCTTGTCCTTACATTTTCCACACAATTCATCCTGCTCCCTTTCCTCATCTGTCTTTAACATAAAACCAACTACTGCTATCCTACTAGTTCAAGATACTGCTCAATGGCCAACGGATGGCTCAGGGGGTAAAGATGCTTGCTACCAAGCCCAACAACCCCAATTCACATCTTGGCAGGCGAAGACTCATGTATGTAGTACTCTGACCTCCACCCTCACACCATAAACACAGAGCATGCATGTGTTCCCCACCCCCATACATACAAACACATAAAACCAATGAACAAAGGTTTAAATGATAGTTTACATATATATAAATATATAAATAGATATCTAATCATATAGAGCCTCCCTACTTCCAGTCTTGGTATCTTATATCACTGCCTCACTGAAAACTGAAGAGTTACTTTCTTTTTGTTTGATTGGGTTTTTTGTCTTGTTTTGAGTTTCGAGGATCTGCCCCAGTGTCTCATTCTTGATAGCTAGAGTGCTCTCCCACTGACACACCCTTGGTCTTTCCCACCATGCCCTAACTCTACCACTGCTTAGGAGAATTCTCCCAGTACTTCTTGAGCTTGTGACGCCTTCTGCCACGCGACCTCACTACATCTCCGGCCACTCTGGTCACAAGGACCGTGATACACCCCCAGGGGTACGAAACTTGTCTCATTTCAAAGCCTTGACACTTGCCAGTCCCTCAGTCTGGAGGAATTGTCCTCGCTGCTTTAGAAGATTGATTCTCTCACTTCAGTCAGGTAGTAAAGCAAATGGGGTGCAGAGACGACTCGCCAGTCAAGAGCATTGGCACGGCTCTTCCAGAGGAACCAGAACCTACAGGGCAGCTCAAAACCACCCCTAACTCCAGTTCCAGAGCATCTGGTACACTCTCGTGGCCTTTGTGGGAATCAGGCATGCACATGGTGCACAGGCATACATGCAGGCAGAACATTTGTGAACATAAAATCAAATACAACAGCAAAATACAAACCGAATGCCACCTTGCTGTCTCACTATGCACTGTCAGCTCTAAGTTCCATGAGGGGAGATCACAGGAGCTCTGCTTTTGACATGGAATCCAGCAACTGCTCATTAATCAGTAGCTAAATAAGTGAGTGAACAAGCAGTTGTGTGTCAGGGACAACCCGTTGAAGCCCTGCTGGACGGGGCAGTTGTGGAGTTCTTAGTACATCTAGTATGATACCATCATCTATAGAGAGCTACAAATGTAAATGAAAACACAAAATTACTACTGCCTATTTAAGTAAAATAAACAACAGAAACCCGATGAACATTTTCATTTCAACAAGTCATTGCAGGAAGCATTTAAAATGCTTAAATTTTCTGTTTGGTGGTGGTGCATACCTTTAATCCCAGGATTTCTGTGAGTTCGAGGTCAGTCTGGTCTACAGAGCTAGTTCTAGGACAGCCAAGGCTACACAAAGAAGCCTTGTCTCAAAAAATCCAAAATATATATTTTAATGCTTAAATTTAAGTAAACAAATAAAACCAAACAATCAAAACAAGGTAGTGAGTGATGGAAAACTGGGGGTTGTGAATTACAGTAGGGTAATAAGAATCTGAATAGCTAAGATTTAAAACTTGAAGAAGGAACTGAAAACCCACGATATATTTTTTTGTTACAAATTAGTGTGTATATGCATGGTGTGTGGCTGGATGTGCTTGTGTGTCCGTGTGTTGGAGTCTACAGTGACAGAAAGGTCAGGAGACCTCAGGTATCACATTAAGTGCCAGGCCCTTGCTTCTCACCTGTTAGAGGCAGGATCTCTTCTTTGCTATCTGCTGCCGTGGACAACACAATTTTCCAAGGCTTCTCCTACCCCTACCTCCCATCTCCCGGTAGGAGCTCTGGGGTTATGGGTGAATACTACAACACCTGGCTTTCTGTGGATTCTGTGGAGCAGTCACTGCTCTTTATGTTTACACAGCAAAAGCTTCATCCACTGAGCCATCTCCTTAGTGCAGGATATGAGAGGAACTCATGTTAAATTAATAATGATAGCAAAGACCATTCAAAGTTCTAAGTTACACAATGAAACACACACAGTGGGGGAGCAAGGTGACTTTTGTTTTGAACAGCCAGTAAGGTCCATGTTGCTATCATTCATTCAAGTGGATGTCTCTACAAGCAGGTGAATTTTAAAATAAAGTAAGGTAAAACTTAATGAGAAGATTCAAAGCTTCCATTTCAATATAGAAGTTCATCAAGTTGTCTAGACTTCGAGTCTGGTTAATTTTGTTATGTGGTATTTTTATTCCCTTGTAAGTCTTTTATTACAATAAAGTTTATTTAAATTTTTTTAAAGATTTATTTATTTATTATATATACAGTGTTCTGCCTGCATGTATGACTGCATGCAGAAGAGAGCACCAGATCTCATTATAGATGGTTGTGAGCCACCATGTAGTTGCTGGGAATTGAACTCAGGACCTCTGAAAGAGCAGCTAGTGCTCTTAACCTCTGAGGCATCTCTCCAGCCCTTATTTAAAGTTTTTCAAATAAAATAAAATAATCCAAGATTTGAAAATAAGTCACATAAATTATATCTCAAGTCAAGAGTACAGATGCATTCAATTAGTTGAATGGAGAAAGGACAGACTATGAAGTGGAACTTGAGTAATTCTTATAAATAAGGATCATGAGAAACAAAGGGGCATCACAGGCTTGCTGACTCAAAGCAGAAAGATGGTAAAGACTGCAAAGGCAGGTGAAGAGCCATCTCCAACGAGGAGAGTGGATGGAGGAGCTTCAGAGGATGTAGGCAGGACTTTATACCAACAAAGCAGGTCAGAAGAGGCTACGCGGATGCAACACATCACTGCACTCTCTGTGACCAAAGGACTGCCTTCAAGAACACCATGCCTTTCAAATAGAAAAGGGACTACTACTTGGAATGAATTTCCGGTGTAAACATTTGTTTCCATCCGAACCAGATGATGAATAAAACAAGAGGTATTTGTCATTTCTCTTAGTCCTTCCAGGGAGTCAGGGAGACACAGACATCCTTCCTCTGTACCCATGGAAATGATATGCTCTCCCTTCAATCAATACAAAATGGTAAGAGGCAGGTCAAGAGCAACTAACTTTCTACAAAACACTGTAATTTTGAAGAGGTATGAAAATTTGTGTAAATAAATTGAAAGACTATTCATAACTGGATAAAAAGATAAAAGCAAATGCTCCAGTTTTTATTTTTTAAAAAGTTATAACTATATTAAAATATATATACCTTACTTCAAATATGTAGCTAAAATATATATGGCTTCACTAAAACACTGAGCTCACGGTGTTAACAATGAGTTTAGTCACTCCTCCCTTGTCACAGCATTTTTTACACATGACTTAGCAGGTACTTGCATGAGGGGAAAAACTGTGCATAACTGAATTGACTACAGAGAGTAAAGCCAGACAAATATTAAAGCTTCTCATAAAAATCAAGTGGCTTTTTTAAGCAATAGATAACTCTTTAAAATCATGTTAAAACAAGGAAATGTATTCAAATTATACATATAAAAAGTAATGTTTTATTTTATGAAAATATAATTCAACTAATATATTGGTTATGTACCATTGCTCTACAAGTTACCATCATAGTATACACAGAGATCCTTCAACTACAGTTAGCCTCAGAAAATACATACCAATGTTCCCACCTACAGATGTGAGAGAACAATTTTTAGTCATAACATATTTTACTCTTTCTTTGCCCCAAATCAGAAGGACTTTCCTAAGTTTTTTTATATCATCATCATCATCATCATCATCATCATCATCATCATCATCAGAGTGAGAGTGTGTGTGTGTGTGTGTGTGTGTGTGTGTGTGTGTGTGTGTGTGTTTTCACAGGCACCGCAGCATATGTGTGGAAGTCAGAGAACAATTCTGAGCATCAGTTCTCTCCTTCCACCATGTGGGATCAAGGGACTGAATTTAGGTCATTAGCTTTAGCAGCAAGCATGTTTACTCACTGAACCATCTCTCCTGCCCAGGCCTGTTTATATAATCAAGTTTAGTATGCTATCTTAACTTGTACTTGACAATGTTCTGGAACTTTCCATATCTACAAAGTAAGGATATTTATGTCTACTGAAAGGATTGAAAGAAATAAACCTACTTATTTTATTCACCAACCAGTTCAACATGGAAATAAATACTAATCACATCTAAAGTCATTAAAGGCAATAGTTACCATTCATTTTTTTTTTCTGTGTTGGACACTCTTTTGAAGAAGTAGTTATATAGTAAGGAAAACCATTGCTGAAGATATCTCTGTGGTAATATGTTTGCCTAACATGTATACGGTCTGGGTTTGAATACCAGAACTGACACAAATAATCACTTATTTCTGAATAATAATAATAATACACTTCTGAATATACTAATACCATACCAATACCAAATTAAAATGATGCTCTTGAAGCTGGGTGATGGTGGCACACGCCTTTAATCCCAGCACTTGGAAGGTAGAGCCAGGTGGATCTCTGTGAGTTCAAGGCCAGTCTGGTCTACAGAGCGAGATCTAGGACAGGCTCCAAAGCTACATAGAGAAACACTGTCTCAAAACACAAACAAACAAACAAACAAAAAAGATGCTCTTGAATACTTGCAGTTTTATTTCTTCTAGGGGCTGAGAGCAAGTCTCAGTATATGCTCAATAAACACAGGCACTCAGCTCAAGCTCTAGAACTAATTATTTTCTCTCTTTTTAACGAGACAGAGAAGAAGCACTCTCAATTCTGTGGGGTAGAATTTGTTCACTTCTGTAAAATGGTCCCAAATAAGAGAAAAGGATTTATCTCTTGAAATTTTTATTTATTCTTACTTGATGCGTGTGTGTAAACACCTGCAAGTATGTATGTATATATACCGTGAGCATGCCTGTTACCCACTGAGGTCAGAGCTGGACTGACTCGGGGGCAGCTGTGAGCCACCATATTGGGTGCTGGGAACTGAACCCAGGTCCTCTACAAGAACAACAAGTACTCTTAAAACTTTGAGCCAACTCTCCAGCCTCCATAAAGGAACTATCTTATCTTCAAACAATTATGAAGTTTACCTTTAGGGAAAAAAAATAAAACGTTTATTTTGCCAAGGAATCCATAATGTAAAATTGTGTTTATAAAGGGAAATACTCTCCATTTTGGAGAATTGAGGCTTTTTGTTGCTGTTGGTTTTAATTTTGAGGACAGTATCTCACTATGTTGCCAAACTAGTGAAGTTTGGGGCTCAAGTGACCTTCCTGAGCAGTGGGGACTACGGAAGTATGCCACCACACCCAGGTGAAGAGTGTTTTAACATTCTTCACGTTGCAACACTGTTGCCTAGCACTTACATTTCAATCTGCTTTACTGTATTCAGCTAGGTGAACTTGCTATAATTCTTTTGCCTCTCTAAGCAGTGCTAAGGACTAAAATCTCAACAGAACATAGAAAGCAATAAGGTGACTTCATTAACACTGAATAGTTTTGACCATTGGGAACCTCATTTGCTAGAAACTACTTCCTGTTTCCTGTGTAATATCAGAAAAAAAGTAAGCAGCTTTAACAGCAAGACAAGGTTGGAAGCTTTGTTGTTAGTTTTGTGGTTTTTGATTCTTAGAGACAGATACTCTATATAACACAGACTAGCCTTAAACTCAGCCATCTTCTTGCCTCAGTCTTCCAAGAGCCTGGACTACAGCTTTTCGCCACGCCCACTTAAGGCAGACAGCCTTTAAACTAAGAGTAGCATGTGCATAAGAAGAAAGCTTGCTGTCTCAACTCAAAGCAAGCATAAAATAGAAACTCTTGGGGCTACAGTGTCAGTGGAAGTCAGTGGTGGGTTTACTCACGAGGCATAGCGAAGCATACAAGAAACCACACATTCAATTCCAGCACCAAACATAAATAAAATAAAAATAGACTATTTTGTAAAGCATTAATAGAAGCCATGTGAACAGTGTAGCAGTAAGTTTTGCTGTGTTAAAATAGCACCAATTTTAAAAAAAGAACTGAAATGCAGCAAGCACATGGTAGATCATTTTCGGAGCCACGCTGGAACCAGGCAGAGAACATACCTGTTTAAGAAAGAGGAGAACACCTAACTTCAGCCACAGTGAGTTGTTTACCTGAACAAGGAAGTCATGAGGAAACTGCACTTGGAATCAGAGGTCCGGATGGCTCTGCAGCAGTGACAGGAGCCAAGGCAAAAGTGAAAGAAGAAGACAAAGAGATGTATATACCAGACTGGATGAACTGGTCCAGGGTTAGAAGGCACCGCCTGGAAAGCCTCTAGTTTCTGATGTCTACTTTCAATACTAAGCATCTGGTGGTGGGAGTGGGGACCTTATTTAAAGTGCTGGAGCTGCCTTCCTAATTTACAAAACAAACAGAACCAGTAACACATCCAAAATAGGAAAGGAAGGGAAATAGCCAGATTGCGTGAGTATGGTTCCAATTCCAAGCTGCTCACAGTACAAGAATGTCCTGGGTGATTCTTGACTTAAGTCTGAACTTTGCAGGTCAAAGAAGGGCAAAATTCAAATGTGATTTCTTCTTAAGGTTCAAAGGGGCTATCAAGGCAACAGTTCCAAAGATTCCTGATGTTGCAAATGAATACCTGCTAATCTACAACAAAACTGATAAAACAATATAACCTTAAAGCTGGAATAACTGAATCTGTGGATGAAACCATCTATTCACTGTAGCAATAGAAGACACTGTGTTTTACAGGCTTGCCAATACAAAGCTATCATTTTTTTAATGTGTATGGGTATTCTGCCTGCCAGTGTCTGTGCATATGTATGCCTGGTGCCCACAGAGGCCAAAAGAGGGTGTCAGAACCCCAGGAACTGGAGTCACAGATGGTTGTGAGCCATCGTGTGTATGCTAGGAACAGAACCCAGGTCCTCTGCAAGAGCAGCCTGTCCTCTTAACTGCTGAGCCATCTCTCTAGCCCTAAACCATCAATTTCTATTTGGACAGTTGGCAATTCCTTATTAACAAAAGCAAGATCATCAATATCATAGTTCTATTTGTTGGGTATTCTAAGGCTTTGGTGACCTCAGTGGGCTTTTGTAACAGGATAAGTAGACCTCTAATTCGGGATCTGTCCCTGGGAAATCATTAGACATACGCTATTTGAGCCTGGTGGTGGTGGCACACAACTTTAATCCCAGTACCCGGGAGGCAGAGGCAAGGGGAATCTATGAGAGTTCCAGGCCAGCCTGGTCTACAGAGTGAGTTCTAGGACAGTCAGGGCTACAGAGAGGAACCCTGTCTGGGGAAAAGAAGAAGTCCACTATCTGGAGCTGCTCAGAAAGCTAGCTTCCCAAGAAGTCTAGGAATGCATCAAATGGTAATGTTATTTAGCCCCTCCCAGATTGTCAAATCACAACCTAAAAGACAGTTAAGTTTTCTTAAGAATATTTATTCATAAGAAAGTTTCCTTTGGTAGTAAACAAAATCAAAGGTGATAAAAAGAGCACAAATACAATCTCTTTAAAAAATGTAAAAAAAAAATGCATTATCAAGATTCTAACTCTCATTGACAAAATGAAAAATACACTTGCCATTCATCACCATTCTTTAAAAATCTCAAAATTCTTAAAATTTCCAGTCTTTTCTTGTTCATGACAAGTCTCTGTTAATCATACTTGAGCTTATACTAATTAGGGGGGGAGGACAGAGCACCCAGGATAGCCTCAGAATAAGGCCAGTTACAAGAAAGGTCAAATAAATAACAAAAGTCAGAAATTTTAGCTCACCTACTAATCTCAGGGAATGAGATGTGGGTACTAGAGATTAAGTGCTACAAGGATTACTAAACAAGATTTACATGATTTGATACACTTCCAAGTAAGTCGTCAGGAGGGTAGTTCACCCCTGCTCCATAGAGAAACAGACCCTTTAGACATGCACAAGACACTGTCCCATGTACCTCTTCATTTGGCTGGCTGGCTGCATCCCTTAAAATAATCTTTATAAAGACTGGAAACACAGACTGGCAGGGTGGCTTAGTAGTTAAGGGTGTTTACTGCTCTTAACAGAGTAGCAAAGTTCTAATCCCAGCATCCACATCAGGTGGTTCACAACCACCTGTTACTCCAGCTCCAGGGGACCAGTTACTCTCTTCTGACCTCTGCAGGCATCCTCACTCCCCAAACATACACATATACACATGTACCTACACACACAGACACATGTACATACACATAAATATTTTTCTAAAAAACTAGTAAATGTAAGTAAAATGTTTCTGAGTTCTGTGAACCCTTCCATCAAATTACTGAAACATAAGAGAACCCCTAATTCACAGCTTATTGATCAGAATTTGGCATCTGAAGGGGGGCACTGTTGTGGCAATGAGTTCTTCACTTGTGGGATCCGAGGCTAACTCTAAGTATGTGTCCAAATAGAGTTAAACTGCAACACATGTAGCTAATGTTCAGAATGAAAGAACAGGTAGTGTGGGAAACACAGCTGGCCCCACAAGTGAAGTACACAGCAACAGAGGTGGGTTTCCTTGGGACTTCTTCAAACTAAGCAACTTGTTTTAAGTAGAACTATGGGTCTTATACTGGTTCTTTCCTCAAATTGCTAAATTGTATCAAATAATCTATCTCACTATCCTTTCTGGAACACACACTCTGCACTCTCTCAAAATGTTATCAGACTCTTCAAATTATTATCTTTACCTACCACTGTATGTGACCAAAACCTCTCTAGAATATAGTTCCTCTAGGTTGATTTGATGTATAATACTTTTGGCTAGAACCCAAATGACAGCTTCATTCTGCTGTTCATAAAACCATTCAAAGCAAAACTATCTGGTGAACTTGGTACCCTTTCTAAAAAAAGTACTGCCCATCTTCCCAAACTTTACTAATCTAGTCTTTCGACATAAACTAGCAGTTCTCAAACCCTTGACTCACTTGTTCCCAGTTCCACTTCTGAGCCACAAGTGGACATCCATCCGTTAGAGGAAGGAGGTGCTAGTACCACCAACTGGTGCTGAAACATTCTAGAGTTCCATCTAAACGTGAGCCAATCACTCGGGTGAAGTAACAAATGTTTCACCTGAGGATAAGTACATGTTGTTTCAGATATATCTTTATTTCTATAACAACAAGTTCTTCAGGGAATTCAAATTGTAACAACACAAGAACTTTATAGTCCAAGAACCACTATAAATTAAATTACATTATCTGAATATGAAAAATCAGTTTATTCCTAACAAATTAAGCCTGTCGTAGTCCCATCAACCAATGTCAGGTCTACAGGTTATTTCCCCTCATAAGACACCCCCCCACCCCCCCCCGGAGAGCTAACTCAGGAAGAGAGTGCTCCATGCACAAGACCCTCTGAACTCAAACACCTTTAGCAAGAACAGTAACGATATACCCTAATCTGAACAAGCCAAACACAAGTCAAACATATGCTCGCAGTTTTTATAAAGCTTTTATGTACCATAACTAAGAAAATGAAATGATGCTATTTCAACTTAAACAAAAAATCCACTTCAGAAGGTGGCTAGGAAGATTGGTGGGGCAATTATGCAACATAAAAATACACAGGTCAAAGAAATATATACTTAGAACTAGACTGCAGGGAATTCAGACATTTTTCTATTAAAATAACTTTGTTATGACTAATTAGGAATATTAAACAATTATTACTTCAGCAGGCATGGGTTTTTTTTCTTCCCCACTTAGGACTCTTAGAATGATGCTATGCTATATAATAAATCAGACTTAATGCTTTCTGGTTAACAAGGAACCCTGTAACTCTAGTCCTTACTTACAATTTGACCACATGTTCATGATGTACTTAGGTGATCTATCAGTATTTCAGTTTACTACACTATAATTACTAGCTTCACAGGGAAATTGTGAAATTTAGTTAACTAGAATTATAAAATACTTTGAGGTACATAGATGAAAGAGAAAGGTGTAGGATATACATGCAATTAATTGCTCTGCATTTGATGAAACATGCTACTAAAAAACAACTAACAACAAAAAGATGTGAACCTTAATGACGTTATGATCAGTGGAATAAGCCAGTCACAAAAGACAAATGTACTATGAAAGTCAAATTCATAGACATGGATAAAAACAGCTGGGTCTGTTTAATGGGTACAGAATTTCAGCTGGCAATATGAAAAATGTCCTGGTGAGAAACAGGGCTGAGCAATGGTTGTGCAGCTAGGCTTCAAGCCACTAAAACACATTCAAATGGCTAAAGTAATAAATTTAACATATGTTACAACAAAATTTGAATGTGTGAAAATCAGGATATAAACCAATCTTAAAACCATTATGCTGCTTAGTTTTTTGTAACTTTACAAGAACTAGAATCCAAGAGGAAACATTAGCCGAGGAACTGCTTGGACAAGTCTGTGGGGCATTTTCTTAATTAATGAGGAATGTGGGTGGACCAAGCCCATGGTGGGCAGTGCCACTCAGGGGCAGGTGGTCTTCAGTTGTACAGGAAAGCAAACTGAGCAAGCCAGAGGAAGCGGGTCAGGAAGCAGCACTCCTCAGTGGCTCTACTTCGGTTCCTGCCTGAATTCCCTCAACGATCAACTATAACCTATAACTGTAACATGAAATAAACTCTTCCCTCCCCAAGTTAATTTTGATCATGAAGTACGTCACAAAAATGGAAAGCAAACTAGGACAGAAGTTAGTACCAGGACTTTGGTACTGCTGTAACAAACCTGACCATATTGTGGAAGTGTTTGAAACTTTGAGCTGGAAAAGCCATTGAACATTCCATTAATGGGCTATTCTGTGAGAGCTTACAAGATAAAAGTGTTGAAAGAAATACAGATGAGGGAGACCTGGCTTGTGAAATTTCAGAGGGAAGTAGACTCTATCGGGATCCATGTAATACATTTGAATTAAGAATCTGTAGTTTGCCGGGCGGTAGGGGCGCACACCTTTAATCCCAGCACTTGAGAGGCAGAGCCAGGCAGATCTCTGTGAGTTCGAAGCCAGCCTGGTCTACAGATCGAGATTCAGGACAGGCACCAAAACTACACAGAGAAACCCTGTCTCAAAAAACCAAAAAAGAATCTGTAGCTTCTGGTTAATTGGGCTGAAGAATCAGCTGTGGTTAACAGGCATTCAGTAACATGGAAGTGGAACCTTTGCTTTCCTGGAACAGAAGATGAGTAGCTGGAGATGAAAAACCAGCTGTGATCACTAAGAGGTTAGGATCATGGAGGTGAAATCTTCTGGGAAGTATTTCCTCAATGTCAGCACAGAAAACCAGGGAGGGGAAAGGAGGGACAGGGGAGGGCATGGCTGACTCTCAGGTTAGTGACCAAGCTTGGTAACGTGTAAGAGTCTTCCACATTGTACTGGATTTGAAGGCATTATGGAGAGTAGCTGAGGCTTGGCACAATGAGGCAGGGTTGGAGTCCCTGAACAGGCCAGAAGAGGCCATTGGTGAAAGTGCAGTCTCAGCTGCAGTGGAGACTACAGCATATTGGAAGATGCCAGGACTGTGGGATGACCACCAAGGACAAGAGCAGACATGGAGTGGAGCCAGCCTGAGCCTACCGGATAAGTTGCATGGGCTGTAGCTGACAGGAATGGAGAGATGGGCATAATATCTTTGGGTCAAACAAGTATGAAAAGGTTATGTTTAACAGTGATAGTATAGAGGGCCAAGGAATCAACTGTGGTGGTTAATTTTCTGTCAATTTGACACAAACTAGTTACCTGGGAAGAGAGAACAGCAGTCGAGGAATTGACTCAAACAGACTAGCTGTTAGGCAAATCTGTTGGGTACATTTTCTTGATTAATGATAGATGTGGGAGGAACTAGCCTTCCTTGCCTCCTCTAGGCAGGAGGTTCTGGGTTATATAAGAAAGCAAACTGAGCAAACCATGGGAAGCAAGCCAGTGAACAGTACTCCTCAATGGTTCTGCTTTGGTTCCTGCCTCCAGTTTCCTGCCCAGATGTACTTCAGTAATGAACTGTTCCCTGGAATTGTAACACAAAACAAACCCTTTCCTCTTCAAGTTGCTTTCGGTCTTGGTGTTTATCACAGCAATTGAAAACAAACTAAGACAACCTTCTAATTTATTCATTTGCTCCTTGAAACAATCAAATAATACTTTTTCTTTGATGTAGTAAATATTTCTTGGGTTTTTCTTTTTGTTTTAAAACAAAGACTTACAATGTAAAAGTTGAAACACAATCCTTCTAAGTGCTGGGATTACAGGAGTGCACCCTCACGCCTGACTTTATTGAGTACTTTCTATGTGACAGTGTGCTAGACCTGAAAGTGTAGAGTGTACAAGTCTCGGGAGTCTCTGTCGACGGAACGTACAGTCATGACACTGAAGATGGCCAGAGCGTAACAGCAATGAAGGCATCCCTTGAGGCCAGAATGACGTCAGAAGGGGTACTCCAGATGAGGAGACTAACATGTGTCAAGGCTTTAAAGGGGGAGATCTCGGTGTTTAAAACACAAAGAAACAAAAAACACCAGAAGGCCCAGGGCTGGTGGACGTGAAGTTGAAACTGAGGGTAGGAAAAGGAAGCAGAGGTCACAGAGGGCCTGGAAAGCAATAATCAACAGTTTGGATAGAATCCTACAGCTACTGAAAGCCACATGGTATGTTTGGTCTAAGAGTGGTGAGGTCTGAGCTTGTTTTTTTCTTTCAGAATTAAATAACCTAGGGGTTGGGGGTGGGAGAGGAAAATCCAAATACAGACTGAGGGTTCAGGAAAATGTCTCTCCCAGAACCATCACTGGTGTTGACAAATGGTTGGGATCTGGTCTCTGACAGACAAAGCGAAGGGCTCCTAACCAAGACTAACTTAAGCATGTCTGAGGCTCAGGGCTCAATGGTCAGCACTGGAGGAAAGGAGTAAGAACGGAGTGAACTACACTGCCCAGCAACGAGATGCAGACAACTCAAGTAGTACCAAGCACTGGAGTGATGCTCCTCCTGGGGACAGCACTAAGAAATCAAGAGTTTAGTTTTCCCAAAGCTAAATAATAATAAAGTGAAGAATTACAGGACAGGCAGACTGATAAACTTGTTTTGAAAGAAATGCTGCCAGGAAAACACTTGAGGGCTGAACTGAGCAAGGTCAACTTTAACGCTACCCACGACCAGGTTTTCCTGCAATCATGAGGCCAAAGGCATGAGCAAGGTGAACGGACAGAAAGGACAAGGTGAAGCGGCACATACGAGACTCTCTAAGGGATTTTCCCGGGAAAGGGCACACAGGTGGGCCCGTGACCTGCAAGAGGAAGTGATCTCACACGCCTGCATTTAGCAGACCAGAACAGCACCTCTGTCTGCTGATAAGATGACCTAAAGGGAAAATGATGATGCAAAAGCTACAGAAGCATGATTAATTATTAATAAACACTTAATAAATGCACAAAATTGTCCTTGCTACTGGAAAATAAATGAACATAGAATGTGACTAGTTAAAGGGTTATTTGAGAACTATTGAGAATCTGGGGAGAATATACTACATATAGATAACTAAATTCAAATTTCTTTAGAAACATTATTTTATAATAGAGGCTGTCATGTTGAAAATATTGTATAATGATGTATCTCATGATATGACAACAATGCCCTTATAAATGATATGCACGCAGCTGTGGAGAATAGAGTAATATCACGCACAGCTTTTATTTGAGTACACAGAGTGGGATTTAAACAGGATCAACACTAGACAGGGAGCGATGGCGGCAATTAAGAACGAGAAGTCCCTCCACCGTCCCTCCCTCTGCCCCCTCTTACTCACCCATTCCCACTTCTCCATTTCCTCTCCCCACCCTGTAAATCAGCAAACACTCCAAGAGCAAGCCGCCATTCACCCATCCTTTGTACAAGTCTTCAACCTCTCCCACGCTCCCTTTCCTTTATCCAGGCTTCCCACCATGTTCTCTTGCCTCCGAAAAACAGTTAAGTTATAAAAACTATAATTAATTACATACTGGTACAGAATTGATTTAGGTACATTACTAGAATTTATATGTGAAAATATTTTCCTTGTAATTTTAAGATTCTTTTACATTTGGTGTACCTTCATACTCTGCCCTGGTCTATCAGATGGGAGGTAATTTCCAAAGGTAAATAATATATAAAATAAATAGAGAACTGAGTAAGTTGAGAGAAAATAAAATGAAGCCAAAATAATTTTGGAATCAAAGACAATGTTACAATAACGTACGACTTGGAAAGTAACATATGCCTTTCCATTTACCATAATCAATGCAAAGAAGAAAGAGCTGCCACTGCAGTTTTCATTTTAATGTTCATATTCAGTGTTCGTGAGGGGAAGTCATCTTCTTACAAACAAGAGATAGAACCATGCATTCTGTGGGAAATTTAACTTCTGTCAGCAAGTCGAGTGCTTGAGCCCTTCAGCAGCTAGAGTGGCATGCTTCAGCTATGATGCCCATCACTGTAAATCAAGGATAAGATCTGAAATATCCAGTATGCTGTGTGCTTCAATTTTTAAAGTTACAATGCATTTTGCTGAGATAAAAATTCAACTCTGAATCAGTTCAAAGTGTGATTCAGTAGTGTTCTAATACACATTGATGTGTAAGCATCATAGCTAATCCCACCAAAAGAAACACATCACTAAAGCAGTCAGTCCCTACTCTTGCACTGTACCTGGTGAATTCTCTTCCCCTCACACATAAGATCCACCGCCCTGTTGATCAAATGATATTCATAGAAAGGCATATTATTTAGCGTTCAACAGAAACTTAAAACTGTCAGTAAGAAAATAGATATTAAAACAGTCTGTATCACACGAGAAACTATCAAAATCAATAGATTACAGATTGAGAAAAAATAGCATATTATTTATTCATCATCACTTAATGAAGGTGGACAACAAATACCAATAAACTAAATACTGAAAATAATTGTTTATAGAAAGCTAACTGTTAAGTCAGCTAAATGAACTAAGTTCTCCTGTATGAGAGGAAGTTCTCCATGCAGACTGATGAGTTTAAAAGTTCTTCCAAAAAAAAAAAAAATTCTTCCTTTGATTTCTGAGATTTTTAACTGATTCTAAGAGTAGAATTTAAAATTATATGATTGGATTTGCTGACAGAGAAGACAGATATTGACGAGTTGACACTGTTAGATGACTATCTAAACTTTACTAGATGTCATTTTAAATTCACTGCTGTCACAGTAAGTAAGCAAGTGAGTTTCCTTGTCCCACTTAGAATGTTTCTTCACATTTGTCGTGTTTCTATGATGTCTCCATATTACTTGTGTCTAGTCAACAAGAGATGCATAAGCAGCATTTACTCAATAACACACCAATGTCATCTTCTCCATAACAAACTAATCTTTTGTTCGCTAAGACAGAGTCTTGCTATGCAGCCCAGGCTGGCCTCCAACTCATGACATTCCTCTGTCTCAACCTCCCAAGTGCTGTAATTACAGTCATGCGGCATCATACCTGGTTACATAGCATGTCCTTTTCTTTTCTTTTCTTTTCTTTTTTTGTTAGTTTTTTGTTTTGTTTTGTTTGAGAGAGAGTTTCTCTATATAACTGCCCTGGCTATCCTGGAACTCTCACTGTAGACCAGGCTAGCCTCACTCAAACTCACAGAGATCCACCTGCCTTTGCCTCCCAAGTGCTGGGATCAAAGGTGTATACCACCACCACCTGTTGTGAGATAATCGTTTTGTACACTGTGAGGATGTATCTCTGCCTAAGGTACCTTCTGATTGGCTTATTAAAGAGCTGAATGGCCAATAGCAGGCAAGAGAGAATAGGAGGGACTTCCGGGGAGAGAGAGGAATTTGGGAAGAATTTCAGGCATGTAGGAGTAAGCAGTAAGACAGGGCGGGAATAGGGCATACAGAATGGAAGAGAGGTAAAGAGCCATGTGGCAGAAAGTAGATCAATCGAAATGGATTAATTTAAGTTATAAGAGCTAGTTGGGAACAAGCTTTCATAATTAATAATAAGACTCTGTGTCATTATTCGGGGGTTGGTGGTCCAAAGAAAGTCTAACATACAACCACCTGGCCATATTATGTCCTTTTCTTAAAGATTTATTTTTATTTTATTTATGGGTTTGTGTCTATGTGACTGATGCCCTATGTGTAGGTGCCCAAAGAGGTCAGAAGAGAACATCAGATCCCTTGCAGGCAGTTGTAAGCACTTAATATGAGTGCTGGGATCCAAATACTGGTCCTCATAACTGAGCAAGGAAGTCCTCTTAATGCCAGCCACTGAGCCATCTCTCCACCCACCCCACTATGTCTTGACCGCTAATTTCACCATGTATTTACTATACCATCCATGATATAGAAATATTACATACTTACATCATATAACCTCATCTCCAATCTAACCATAAGGAGAGGAAATAAATGAAAAGAAGGCTACTATTGTCTTCAAACTGCTAATGAATTAAATGAACAGAAAACCTGGGATTCTCCAGAAAAAAATGGCTACCTTCAGTTTCTAAAATTTTTAAGAGGGGACTTATTAAAAATGAAAATGGTAGCCAGGCGGTAGTGGCGCAGGCCTTTCATCCCAGCACTCAGGAGGCAGAGGCAGGTGGATTTCTGTGAGTTCGAGGCTGCCTGGTCTACAGAGTGAGTTCCCGGACAGGCACAACTGTTACACAGAAAAACCCTGTCTCAAAACAAAACTAAATAAATAAATAATTTTTAGAAATGAGAGTAGTTGTTTCTGAAGAGTTCAAGGAACATCAACATACTGTCACATGTACAGACAGTGTTCGGGTTTCCTACTGTACACCAAGATACTACAAAGAACCTACAAAAGTATAAAACTTCTTTTATACTTCTGTAATTATACTTCTGTAATTATTCTTTATATAATTTTATATTTATCCAGCTTACCAACCAGCAAATGCTCTACCACTAAACAGAAACAACACAAAAAGCCTGGTCTCAACACTCATGATCCCCCTGCCTCAGCACCCCGGTGCTATGAATATCTACTCATGCCACCACACCAAACATGTTTACTAATTTAAAGAACTGAAAGAGTTGGAATTTTTTAAAAGAATAAAAACAAAAAATACTTTCATAAAAATGTATTTCTTGGTTTCAAATTTTTAAAATGACTTAACTTTTCCAACTGCTTTACTGTCATACTGTTTTCTAAATGTATATAGATAAAAAGTGACCATTACTAGCACTCAACCACTCGGGGGACAATGTTTCTATCTGTCCACCTACACGGCAATGTTAGCTCATACATTAAACCACACACAGAAGCTCTGGGGTAGAAACCTGTGTATGGAGTCTAACAGAGGGTGCTGTCAATAGCTTCCTCTGTGGTGTAACACCAGTGGGTGGAAATGGACTCTTACCCTTGGTTTAAATCAAACTTAGAATCCTCTTAAAACAACTGACCAGTTCATTCCAGCATTTTTAATGAAATTCTACTATATAGAAAATGGTGGGGGGTGGATGGGGGGGAAGGCTGGGGGGTGGGAGGAGGGAGGACAAGGGAATCCATGGCTAATATGTAAAATTAAATTAATTATAAAATAAAAATATTTATAAAAAAGAAAATGATAAGAGATAAAAAGTAGGGTATATGCAATTTGAATCTACCGTATACATCACTGAGGAGAGAGTAACTCGCCCTACCCTTACTGACCTTTTTCTGCCATCTATAGCCCAGAACATTCTATTTCCTTCCCTCTCCGCCCCCCCCCTTCTCTCCCTCTGTGAAAAGCAGCCTCTTCCAGAGAACCTTTTTAACCTCTGCCTTGCACCCTCCGACCCCAGCTACACTTGGCTGCATCTCCTATGTCCTGGCTTAACCAATGTAACCACTGAGTCACTAAAATATTGTCAGAACTTTCTAAATGTGAGGATTTACTACCGAGCCGAGCTAGAATGTTCCTTTTATCAATTTGCTTCCTTTTCCTTTAAGTGGTGGGAATACAGCTCAGCAGTAGGGTGCTTGTCTCCTATGCCCGAGGCTTGGGTTCCATTCCAAGCATCAAAGCAAGCAAACAAAAACAAACCCACTAAAGCCGGTTCCTTCCCTTTCATTAGACTCCCTGGTTCCTTAGTGGTAAGAATTATGTTGATGTGAACAGAGTTCAGAGCCTGCTATAAAACAAGGAACTCTGGCACACTCAACACTTTAAGCTGGAGGAATCTAGAAAAACGGGATGCACAGGAAGTTTACCCACAAAAGTCTTTGGCCTCTGCTTCATTTCTAACCCATAGTTCCTAAAACACCTAAAATCTATTTCGATCTTGACATGACTTGTCTTTCAAGGGGTGGAAGTGCTAAGATAGCATCACACTCTAGTTAGGCTCCAGAAAGACCAACAGGAGGAGATGGAAGGGAACCGGAGTTCCTAAGTTAACCAATGATACTTACGTAATGAAACACATTTAAAACCAAAGAAAGGAAGCTGGGGAGCTTCTCCATTAAAGATCCAGTACTGAGGGTGGTACAACTTAACTCGATGGAGACCGAGAGGCCCCTATACCCAGAACCCTTTGGGACCGTGCCCTGTATTACCACTTCGTCTAGGTGTTCACTTAGATCTGTTCAAATAAGTGGCAATAATAACCATAGCATTTTCCAAAATCCAATGTGTCGATCTACCAAATAACGGAATATGAAGAGGTTTCGGGAACCTGCAATGGTAGTCACCCAGGTTGAAATGCAAATGGGACAGGATGCCCATTGGTGGCTGACATCTGGGTGGGAGCAGTCTTTTAGAAAGAGACCTAAACTTGGATACTGTAGGAAATGATTTACATCCTGGACACATACTTGATATTAGAGAACTAGAGAATTTGTTTTGGGGAGAAAAACTCAAACAATACTCACTATAATTATCTTATATAAGTTAATAACAGAGTGAAAGTAAACAGGTACAAATCAGTGGTGTTTGTTTTGTTGTGTACAGCCTTGCTAGTATCACTTTTCTTTCAGTACTGGAAACTGAATACAGAGCCTTGTGCATGCATGCAAAGCTCTATCAGAGTGGGTCAAACCTCCTGCGCCAGTTTATTTAGTGGTTATTCATTTAATGGGGATTTTAAATCCTGAAATAATTTTGCTTACTTATATATTTCTTGGAAATTATCTATTTTAGGTCACACTTTTAATTTACTAAGACAGTTGATTGTTTTACATACTTTTTAGGTACATATGTTATTTCTCAGAAATTTCTGATGGTATTCATTTATCATTAATATCTATCTTCTATTGTAATATTCTAACTGAATATTTACAATATTTAACTGCTGATATAGTTGGATTTAATTTACCATCTTTCCAGTTATTTTCTGTTATATGTGTTTTTTATTCCTCCTTTTTCTCTTTCATTGTTTTGGAATTATTTCTTGTGAAAAGAGAGAAGGCAAAGGCAAGACATTGTATAAAGCTAGGACATTTCAAAGCAAAATCAATTTCAGTTACAAAACCCAACTGTTCTGGTAGGTCAAGTTCATCAAAATATGAAAATACTATTAATATTTTATGGTTAAGTTCAATTGGAAGAATGCAAAGATAGTCTATTTTTAAAATACTATAAACACTGATCACATTAATGAATGAAAATGAGAAAATTATATTATCCTTTTAAAAATAAAAAATTCAAGCCATGATTAAAAACTCTGATCCACTTTAGAGTAACAGAACGGAGGTGAGGAGGATTAGGAGCAGGAACTCCACGCGACAGCACATTAGCAGTCATGAATGATGAGTTTAAGGAGCTTTCCCATTATGGGCAAGAAGAAACTATGTGTTTATTGCCATCAATTCTCTTCAGCATGGCCTTTGACTTGCTACTCAATGCGGACAAGCGTGTAGGGTTTCTGGCTAGCAGCCCAGCTGAAGTCTGGTCCCAACCAGTACCAACCACATGGCACAGCTGACAACCCCATCCGAGCTCCGCACAACAGACACAAAGCAGCCTTGCAAGGCCGGTTCTCAATTCCTACCACAGAGAAAGCACGACACAGAATAAAATCATTGTTTCAAGCCAGTAAGTTTTTTGGCTACTCACAAGAGTAATAAAGATTTAAAAAACAAAACATAAAAAAGCATAACTAATGTATGAAGCCCCCAGGTGTGTATGTGCAAACATTATCATAGTAAAAACTTGTAACTAACTAAACGAATAATTTTAATTTTTTAAGTGTGTGTGTTTGTGTGCGTGTGTGTGTGTGTGTGTGTGTGTGTGTGTGTATGTGATACAAGTGTAGGTTTGGGCCCATACTGGAGGTCAGAGAACAACTTTCAGGAGTCAATTCTCCCTTTATACCCTGAGTACTAGAAGTCAAACTCAAGTCATCAGGATTCCATGGCCAGTGCTTTTAGCCACTAAGTCATCTCACTGGCCCTATAGGAATAATTTTAAAACTAACATACCACAAAAAAACTTTAATCAAAGTGAAAGGCCAAGAGATAAGAAAAGACATCTCCAAAGAATATTCTGTAATATATATAGGAAACAAACCAATTTGAAAAAAAAAATGGATCAAGAACATGTGAGTAAACCGAAGGGGAAAAAAAAAAGCTATGAAAGACACTCAACCAGGTGATGAGAAATAAAAATAATCAGCCACCAGTTTGTAATCAGTCAAATTAAAACTTTAAGTCTGATAATATCATATTCACTTAGGACACTTGAAGAATTTAAAACTTGCCAGGTGGCAGTGTTGCACACCTTTAGTTCCAGCACTGGGGAGGCAGAGGCAGGCAGATCTGTGAGTTCAAGGCCAACTTGGTCTACAGAGCGAGTTATAGGACAGCCAGGGCTACACAGAGAAATGCTGTGTTGAAAAACAAAAAAGAAATTAAAACTTAGCCGGGCATTGGTGGCACATGCCTTTAATCCCAGCACTTAGGAGGCAGAGACAAGTGAACCTCTCTGTGAGTTCAAGGCTAGCCTGGTCTACAAAGAGTTTTCCAGGATAGCCAGGACTGTTACACAGAGAAACCCTGGCTCAAAATAAAAAAAAAAAAAGCAAAATAGAAATTAAAACTTGCATGCACTTTTAATAAAACTATTAACTGCTCAGCCATCAAAGAAATCAACTTGTCTACAGCAAATGAGGATACAAACTAACTGAATTTGAGATACATACCCTTTAGTAACTGCAGAAAACAAGTTAAATAACAACCCTTTACCAGACACAACATGTCCGATGCACATATAAACTCAGAGACTATGGCAATACACACAAGACCTGTAGAGGTTCAAGCCAGATAGGGTCCTGCACTGAGATGGGGACACAGACATGGGGTTCCACCCCTAACCAAGAAGCTATCTACAACTGACACCCACCGGCAAAAAGAGTATCAGTTTTCTCCAAAGGAGTGTCACTGAGTGTATCGACCACACTTCAGGGCAACCCCATGCACAGAAGTCATTGCCAACACAAAATGAATTGAATGGTATTTTTTATGGACTTTTTGTTTTGTTTTACTTGAAGTTTTTTGTTTGTTTTGTTTTGTTCTTCAAGACAGGGTTCTCTGTGTAACAGCCCTGGCTGTCCTGAACTCGCTTATAGACCAAGCTGACTTAAAATTCACAGAGATCCGACCAACTCTGCCTCCCGAGTACTGGGTTAATACACCACCACCGCCCAACTACTTGCTTCTTTTTTATTGTACTGTTTTTGAGGCAGGTTCTCTGTGTATTCTTCTGCCTATGTCTCCAAGAACTGAAATGAGAGCTGAGATTAAACGCATGCACTGCCACCACCACCCACCACCACCGCCAGGTTGTCTTGCTTGTTTTGACTTTGTGTGTCTGAGGGGGTATCTTGCCTTTTTTTTTTTTTTTTTAAATGAGAAAGAACATAAAATTTAATCTGGGATGAGTTGGGGGAGGGGAAAAACATGATCAACATATATTGTATGAATTTTTATAAAGAATATCCCTTTCACCATGTCGTGGTTTGAATAAGAATGACTCCCAATAGGATCATATGCTTGAATGCTTAGTCACCAGGGAGTGGAACTGTTTGAACTGTTTGAAAGGATTAGAAGGATTAGGAGATGTGGCCTGTTGGAGGAAGTATGGCACTAGGGGTGGGCTTTGAGTTTCAAAAGCCCATGCTAAGCCCACTCCTCTCCCCTCCCCTCCCCTCTCCTCTCTTCCCTTCCTTTCCCCTCCCTTCCTCACCACCACCTCTCTTCTTACAGATCAGAATATAGCTCTCAGTTACTTCTCCAACACCCTGCCTTCCTGCCCTCCTACCATGCTTTCTGCCATGATGATAATGGACTAAGCCTCTGAAACTGTAAACAAGTCCATAATTAGATGGTTTCTTTTATAAGAGTTGCCTTGGTCACAGTATCTCTTCACAGAAATAAAACGGTGAATAAGACACACCATAATAGTGAAAAATCACAAGCTATATGCTAGCAAAGACTATGAAAAAGGCAAGGTGGAAATAGTGCAGACAATAAACTGCTCTACAGATTAAGCATCCCCTGATCTGAAAATTCAAAAACTGAAATGCTTCCAATTCCAAAACATTTGAGCATCAATGTGAATTCATGAACTATTAATTCCACACCTGACTGACTTCATGTAACAGATTGGAGTCAAAATGTAGGCGTCTGGAAAAAACAAACAAAAAACCAAAGCAAAATAACTGTATACAATACTATGTTCAGGTTATGTGATTAAGGTATAGCTGAGACATAAATGCATTCTACGCTTAGAGCTGGGTCCTGAACTTAAGACACATCATCGTATATACCCAGATACATTAAAATTTTAAAATAAAAGAAATTTGAAATTTTTATAGTCCTGAGCATTTTGTATAAGAGATACTTGCATAGTTTTATCACATGCCAAGCAGTCCTACAGATCACATATTCATGTAGTACAAAGATGCAGAAATACTTGCATAGAAGCAATTAACAGATATCTCAGGAGACTGAGAAGGTGACATCTAAGGTCAAATCTATCTGTTATTTGTTTTTTTAAAAAAAAGATGAAATGGGTCGGGAGAGATGACGCTCAGCGGTTAAGAGTATTTGCTGCTCTTACAAAGGACCCAGTTTCAATTTGTAGCATCCATACTGCAGTTCATAACTATTTGTCCCTCCAGTTCCAGGGACTCTAATTCCTCTGAAGGCACAGACATAAATGCAATCAAAAGATCCATATACATAAAATCATAAAAAAAAAACAAGAAAAATCAGCCAGGCAGTGGTGGCACATGTCTTTAATCCCAACACTCAGGAGGAAGAGGCAGGTGGATCTCTGTGAGTTCGAGGCCAGCCTGGGTTACAGAGCAAGTTCCAGGACAGGCTCCAAAGCTACACAGAGAAACCTTGTCTCAATCAATCAATCAATCAGAATTAAAAAGAGGGAGGACATATGGTAGGTATATTTATATTCATTGTATTATTCACACACACACAGACACACACACACATATATATTTGCAATGTCTTTTAAGCTTTAAAAAAGGTTCTCAGAAACAATATTAAACTGTAAAATTACTTATTCTAGATCCCTCCCCATTCCACTTAATATTATATAGTTATAAAACATTCTACTTGAATCCTTTGTCCTAGAAAGTGTTAGTCAACTGCATAATAAAAGACACATATCCAGCCTGGAGAGATGGTTAAGAACACTGGTTGTTCTTCCAGAGGTCTTGAGTTCAATTCCCAGCAACCACATGGTGGCTCACAACCACCTATAATGAGATCTGGTGCCCTCTCCCGGCATGTAGGCATATACACAGACAACACTATATACATAACAAATAAATCTCTTAAAAAAAAAAAGACACATATCCTTCAGGCATAGTAATTTAAACGCAGATTCTAAAAAGCAATATTTGAATCAAAAATGTTTTGATTTTGTTAACTAGTTAAAGAAACTCTATGAAAAATTTTTGAGATTTTCCTTATACCTTGTAAGTTTAATCTTATTTCCTACTATTATTTTCATTCTTATTTGCTGCTGTTTAGTGCTGATAAGGAAAAACACTAATTTGGGTGACAAAAACATGACCATAGCAGGATAACAGGTTGAAATTTGTTTTCTATTCATTATTATCTATTTTTCTACAAAATGAGACTTAGTAAAATTGAATTTATATGGCTAGGCCAAAATGTATTCCCAATATATCAACGAACTTGTGCAAACACCATACTTAGACTCTTTGTGGGCAATACTTTTAAAACTTCCATCGTTGGTTTTACCTTACATAACATAACATAAGCTCTATGTACAACAGAGGATACATCATGAATGAGAGTTTGTATGCATAGACGTGCTTAATGCATTCATTGAATTAAAGAAAGAACGCTAGTTAAGAATCGTCTGGCAAAATTCCATGACTCTCTCTGAGATTATAGTAGTCTACCTCAAATACATATACATATGAGATTTTCTAATTTATGAATAATTATACTTTCATATTAGCTCCTAATTTATCAATGAAGTACAAAGAGCAAATATCATTGCAGAAGAGGAAACTCAAGCTCAGCGATGAAATGACCTAAGTGGCACAGAGAACTTAAGTGTGAACATGCCATAAAGTTACACAACTGGAAGGACTTTGGTCAAACATGACCCCAAAATAGGGAAATGGTTATGCAAAAGCCAAACCAGCACTCTGTGTATGCCAGGCGGTTGTGACTCACGCCTTTAATCTCAATACTCAGGAGGCAGAGGCAGGCAGATCTCTGGGAGTTTGAGGCCATTCTGGTCTACAGAGTGAGTTCCAGGACAACCAGGGCTACATAGTGAAACACTGTCTCAAGAATCCAAAAAGGAAACACACACACACATGCTGTAGGATGGTCTGTATGTCAAATTACTCTGATTGGTCAATAAATAAAACACTGATTGGCCAGTGGCTAGACAGGAAGTATAGGCGGGACTAACAGAGAGGAGAAAAGAGCAGGAAGGTGGAAGGAGTCACTGCCAGCCACCGACAGGACAAGCAGCATGTAAAGATGCCAGTAAGCCACGAGCCACGTGGCAAGGTATAGATTTATAGAAATGGATTAATATAAGATATAAGAACAGTTAGCAAGAAGCCTGTCACGGCCATACAGTTTGTAAGCAATATAAGTCTCTGTGTTTACTTGGTTGGGTCTGAGCGGCTGTGGGACTGGCAGGTGAGAGTGATTTGTCCTGACCGTGGGCCAGGCAGGAAAACTTTAGCAACACACACACACACACACACACACACACACACACACACACACACACACACACACAAAGCCAGCACTGTGACTATCCTATAAGATCTAAATCAATAAAATTACTTCTGCAATATTGCCTAGACACCTCATGGCACCACAGATGCTTTGGCACTGCATTTTGTACCACTCTGCAAGAAATATATGTTTCACTTGCAAAATTGTACTGTGTAAGAAGATTCTGAATTTAATAGTGACTTGAAAAGCAAACATACTGTTTGAGAGCACATACATGAAAACCAATAGGAAGACAAGTAGTAAGTATTGCCTAATATATACATCAGCTCGAGTCTTCTAGGGAAAGCTCTTCACTGAGATGTTTTAGCTTACATCATTATAATCATAATGGAGCCAAGAAAGACTGGCCCATCAGTCTTTCCCTTGCCATAGATCCAAAACATTCTCTGTTGCAGAAGCTTGGCTGGAAGAAAATGAACCTAGAGTTTCTTAGCATTTATCTCTAACTTTATTCTGATTAGTGGTTACAGCTTATTCTTAATGCTGCTCTTGCAGAGGTTCCAGGTCTAGTTTCTAGCACCCACGTGGCTGCTTACAACCATCTATAATTCCAGCTTCAAGGGATCTAACATCCTTTTCTGGCCTCTGAGGGTACCCACACTTATGTGTGCACACACAGACACAACACCAACACATAATTTTAAATTGACAAATAAATCTAAAAAAATTAAAATAAAAAATACTTATGAAGAAATACAAATATATGTCAATCTTCTAAGGAGTTATTTTTCACAACTAGAAAATTAGACCAACAAGGTCTGCAGATAAACAGTAGGGGAAAGCTGAAAAGAATTCACAAGCATATCCTTAGGTCTATTATTACTTTTCTATTGCTGTGAAAAAACACCATGATAAAGGCAACTTATTAAAAGAAGTATTTAATTGGGCTTACAGTTTCAGAGGGCTCACGTCCATGATGGTAGGTCAAAGGCATGGCAGGACGAACAGTACAGGGCAGAGAGCACACTGGGGATGGTAAGAGGCTTGCTTCAGCAGCCTCAAAGCCCACCCTGGGGACACAAATCCTCCAACAAGGCCACACCCCCTACTCCTTCCCAAACAGTTCCACCAACTGGGGACCAATTACTCAAACATATGAGCCTATGCAGGCCATTGTCGTCCAAACTATTGCACGGCCTACCTAAGTATAATTATATGCAGGTGAGTTAACCTCCCCTCACTCACATGAAAAAAGGAAGCTAAACAAAAATTCTGTCATTAAAAGGCATGACATGTGTCTAACAAGGTGATCTAGCAGGTAAAAGCACTTTCCACAAAAGCCTGGTCATCTCAGCTCAATCCCTGGATGTCACCTAAAGATAGAAAGAAAAAGGCTACCCCACAAAGTTGTCCTCTGCCCTTCACTTGTTCAATGTGGCACACACTCCTATACACATTATGTGTGCATGCATGTATATGCACATACACAATACAGTGAATGAAATTTAAAAGCATGAAACAAATACTTGGAAAATATTTCTTTTCTTTTTGTGTGTGTGTGGTTTTTTTTTAAGACAGGGTTTCTCTGTGTAGCTATGAAGCCGGTCCTGGAACTCACTCTATAGGTGAGGCCTGTAGTCTGAAGGTTTCACCAGTCCTGCCAAGCCCCTGCAGTCCCGTGATCCACTTATAAAATAATCATTTAGAGACTTAATATTATTTTTAACTGCTCAGCCATTAGCGCAGGCTTATTACTGACTAGCCCTTACATTTAAATTAACCCATAATTTTTATCTATATTTAGCCACGTGGCTTGGTATCTTTTTTTATTTTTGCCTTGTCATCTTGCTTCTTCTGTGCCTAGCTGGCGACTCCTGATTTTGCCCTTTTTCCCCTCAGCCAGCATTCTCCTAGTCTGTTTGCCTGCCTATATTTTCTGTCTGGCTATTGGTCAGTCAGCATTTTATTAAACCAGTATGTAAGAGCATTTTTTCACAGCATTTCCCCTTTTTTGTTTAATTAAAAAGGAAAGTTTTAACTTTAACGTAGTAAAATTACATATAACAAAACAGTTATCAAGCAAGAATTATAGTTACAATATCTAGTCTATTTGTATTTGGCAAATTCAAAGAAAATATTCTATCCTATATTTATGAGTCTAAAGTTTCATATCTAATTTATCTTTATCATAACCAAGGAAAATTATAATTATGTAGTCTTCAACTACATCAAAGACCCCAGAAGGATATATTATTACCTAAGTAAACAGAAAAGGCATTGTAAGCAACTTCCAAAAATCTAGAATGACAGAGATAGCTGGCTGCCTGGACAGTCATCCAAAGTTCCTCTGTAACATTAAGGCATCTATCTTCAGCCTGTAGGCCTAGAGATTTTTAGTCGCTTCTCCCTGTGTCCTGTAGAATATCTGGCAGTCTCCTCTGAGAAGCAGGAACCTGAAGAACCATTTCGCCTTGCAAAGTTCAATGGTCACCTTTCTATGGGTCCTGCATGTCCAGTTTATATAACATATTATCAGCAGTCCAGGCAAGAGCAGTTTCTTGCCCAAATGGCTATTTTTGCCAAGAAGATAAACTCCATATAGATTGTCTTTGATGCCCATCTTTCTCTTTGAAATAAATCAGTACTGCCAGGAGCAGACGTGTCTCAATGTCCAGAAAGTTTAAGTTTTTAAAACATTTTAAATCCTATGTTCTGTAGGTCTTTGAAGTGTTTGAAGATTACCTAACTAACTGAAATATATCTATATGTATACCTAGAAAACTTAACTAACATGACTATAAGTTTGACTATCATAGAAGACTATTAATCTGTATTTCTTAATTATATATTATAATTTTAATTGAGCTGCATAAGCATAATACCTTAAACAAGAGTTGAAATATACATACAGTATGACAAAATTAACTTTAAATTTGTATCAAAAAACTAAAATCCATAGCAATGTAAAACATTTCAAACAAGTAGTTGCTCTTTAAAAGTAGTTTCAATAATCTACTCTTTTATTCTATCATATCTATATCACAGGCTGGTCTCGAACTCAGAGATCCTCTTGTCTCTGCCTCTGGAGTGCTGGGATTAAAGGTGTGTGCCACCACCACCCGGCAGAAAATATTTCTTATGAAAACATAAGAAATTTTTATTGTTACAAACTAAACAAAACAGTAGTACAAACCAAAATTTATAAATTTAACCCAGTCCTAATCAAAATTCAGATAAATTCTGCAGTTTGACAAAATGATCAAAATATGCAAAAATCTATGAACTGAAAACTTGCTGAAGTAAGTGTGTAAAGATGGTAGGCAGTGTAAACAAGATTAAATGCACAGAGTTGACAGTGAATAATGGAGTACTGAGGAATAACAAGATGATCAAGAAACAATTTAGAGGGGCTAGAGTGATGGCTCAGTGGTTAAAAGCACTGGCTGTTCTTCTGGAGGACCTGGGTTCAATTCTCAGCACCCACATGGCAGCTCACAGTTGTGTATAATTCCAGTTCCAGGGAATCCAACACCTTCACACAGAAACACATGCAGGCAAAACACCAATGCACATAAAATAAAAATAAATCAGTTTTTAAAAAAGGAGAAGCAGCAGCAGCAATTTAGGAAACACCATGAAGAGCCTGAGAATCTGCTTGGTATACTTAAAAAGGTGCAGTTTCTGGCTGGGAATAGTAACTCCACCGTGGAGTTCTTGCCTAGATGCACTCGGGCCTCTAGGTCCAGCCAATAGCTCACAAAAGGAAGCCAAGTAACACAACGTAAGGAAAATGTACATATAGGGTTCATTTTTGTCTTCAGCAGCTCCAGAGATTTTAAACCCACTCTACCATTTAACTATATGCCAATTCTCATAACATAGTGTGAAAGTCGGGGGGAGAGTCATTTCCTTTATAAACAGTAGCACAGAGGGAGGGCATCAATGTGCCAACTTCTCCAAAAAAAGCACACGAGAACTGAAAATTTCTCACACAATTAGCAATAAGAAATTGTCAATGACTTTCCCAAAGAACTATCTAACAGAGTAAGGATGTACAAGACAAGCTGCAGGAGAATGCTCCTGTAGAGTTCCCAATCAACCTACAGTTCCACCCTTAAACCTGCCCGAGCCACAAACTGGATTATAAAAATGAACAAAATTTCAGGACTCAGCCAGACTCCCATCTTAATAACTACACAGTTCCCTAACAGAGTTCCCACAGTAGTTTGCATGTCTATATAATTATTATGGAAATTATTTCTATTAAATTATATTATTTCTATTATATCTCAATATAATACATTCCTGGTATTGCTCCCTTTTGCTTTTTTGTTAAATCATGTATGTGTATTTTTGAGTGTGTGTATATGTAAATATGTATGTGTGGGTGTACATGCATGTATACATGTGCATCTGGAGGCCGAAGGACCACCTTCGGTGTCATCCTCCTTTGAGGCCTGCCTCCCTGGTCTAGATCTCACCAATTAGGCAGAACTGCTAGTCATCAAGTCCCAGGCAGCCTCCTGTCTGGCTTCCCTAGTGCTGAGATTGCAGTCGCATACACCAGCTGGCATTTAACCTGGGTTCTAGGCGTTGAACTTGCATCCTCGTGCTTACAAGGCAAGTCTACTGGCAGCTCTCCCTCTAGCCCCATGTTGCTAGCATTGCTATGATCCATCGTGTTATATGGGTCTTACTATCAGACACAGTTTGTTCTCCCTCCCCGCCCCTTCTTCAATGATGAGGACAGAACCCAGGGCCCCAGGCATGTCTGGTTGGCAAGTGCCCTATACCACAGCCCTCAGGATTCTTAAGCCCAGTGTCTTGGATAGAATACAGGCACTTAGATAGCCTCCTATCACTTTGGATTTACTTAAAATATCCTAGGTAACTATGATGAATCTCAATGCTTCTAAAAATTGAGGAATAAAATCAGAAATTGAACGTTAAAATATCTAAACAAGCGAAAGTTATGTCTCCCTATGGACATTACTTTCTATTTCAAGAAAATCTGCACACAGATAATGTATTTCCATGATTGACTTTGAGTATTTCAGTATTTTGATTATTCTTAGAAGTTTAATCAATAGCATGCATGACTTGGCAATAAAATTAAAAACTTAACCACAAATGAATTGTTGACTGACATGTGGTTTAGGGACTCTGTACCCCATCTACTCTTGAACATTAAGAATAAACTACTGAAAATCATCTAATTTGATTGTATTACGTTTTATTCCAGTATTGTGTAAATTATCCAAACCATCAAGATCTATATAAAAACTTACAAACAGTGTTACTATATTTCTAAGTAAAGATTACAAATGGCTTTGCTTCTTTGGGCTGGACTAAACCAGTGGGATTTTCAAAAATTTCCTTCCAATATAAGCTATATCATTACTGAATTAGTGTTAAAACATTTAGATCTTGTACTGCTCTATGAAAGCTTTAAATTAAGTGAACATCTTACTTCATATTCTAAAATTCTTAATGTTTATGATTTGATGTAACTCCTTTTAATTTTTTACCTGTATTTATAAGTTCGGCACTTATAACTGAATTCTAGAAGGCACTGAACTCACTGGGTGGTGGCGGCACACGCCTTTAATCCCAGCGCTCAGGAGGCAGAGCCAGGCGGATCTCTGTGAGTTCAAGGCCAGCTTGGTCTACAGAGCAAGATCCAGGACAGGCACCAAAACTACACAGAGAAACTCTGTCTCGAAAGAAAAAATAAATAAATAAATAAATAAAAAAGAAGGCACTGAACTCAAAGAATACTCTTCATATACAGCTAGCTATTTATTATAATTGAAGACCAACCACACTAAGACCTAAACAAATATGGTAGGATAAAGAAATGAAAAGGTACAAATGGACAAGCAAGTGGCTCATGCCTTGAATCTAAACAATCAGGAGGCCTCAAGTTCAAGGCCACCCTGGCTATCCAGCAAGACCCTACTTCAGACCTCAAATACACACCCACACACACACACACACACACCACTACAACCACCACCACCAACAACAACAACAACAACAAAAAGTGACAATTCACAGGATGAAGAGTTCAAATAAAAATAGGGAAAAGTAGAAGTGAATTTAATCAGCAGACATTGGCCACCTGCTTATTTTGGACAGAGTTGTGCACTCAAACAAACGTACATATAGTAGACAGTTCATTAAGGTAAGGAGGCAAACACCACAAAGCCCAAAATGAAATATGTAAAATTAGTGTTTAAAGTTGCAAAAGATTTGTCATTAAATATGTGTCTTTAGAACTTCTGTGTCTAAAGATCTTAACCTATAAAATGGGAAATATGAACTGTAGATCTATAATAAACAAGATAAAACAAACAAAAACAGTGTCAACAGACTAAAATTGGATTAGACCAAAACCAACAAAAACAGCATTTGGGTTCTATGTTTAAGTACTTTATTTAGTACCCCAACATGGGAACCTGATGATTTGAGTCTGATCCTGGCACTCACATGGTGGAAGGAGAGAACGAGCTCCTGAAAGCTGTCCTCTGAACTTCTCCTCTCAACAAATAAATAAATAAAAATAAATAAATAAACAGATTGATAGCTGTCTCATCATTCTTAGTGCTGGGATTCCAGGTGTAAGCCACCACGCGTGATAGAACTCAAATGTTTTAATAAGTCACCTTATTTATGTTAAAGATTCACAGTATTGTCTTTATAAAAATTATCTGCTCTACAATTTCTGCATTAGTATTAAGATTTCATATTAAACTTAAAAGTCCACTACATTTAATTATTAACTTGTTAATGATCTATACCTTAAGAGTGACATTATAATTGGAATTTCATATCTAACACAGTGAAGGGGATTTCAAAGGATTCTCAGAACTAAGAGGTATTGCACTTAGGCCTTAAAGGGTGTAATTCCATGTGGGCTGAAGACATAAGTGGTGGAGCACATGTATCAGCATGTGTGAAGTCTTAGGCTCAATTTTCATGAAAATCCAAACATGTGCTTTCATTTTCTAACCCAAACAGTTGGCTTGTTTTGTTGTGTTTGTTTTCTGTTTGGTAGAAATAATCAAATAAGCCGATTCCATATACAAACAAACATGCTACCAAAATTATTACTCACTAATCTTTGCTTGAAACAGTTTATCAACTTCAAGCATATTTGTTTTACCAAAAAAAATTAAGCAAAGATATTAATACTGTGCTGTACCTGAACATTATATACTAAGAGGTCATTTTGAACATTTATAAAATCAAATATCACTAAAGAATTATTAAAACTATTTCAAAATCCAGGTGTGGTGGCTCATGCCTTTAATCACTAATACTGAGGAGGCAAAGACAACTAGATCTTGAATATGCTTAGGTTTACATAACACAAATTCTAAAAATGAAAATTTATAAATGTGGGCTTAGATTTTCCATTACCATTTATTTGCTGGTTTACTGTGTGCATTTGAGTGTGATTTTCATGTGTGTGGATGCTCATGCATTCACACAGAGGCCAGGGGATAGCATGGGTTCCTCTAACAAGCTCTACTTTACTCCTTTGAGGCAGGTCTCTTACTGAACCTGCGGGGAGCCTGACCATCACATCCCAGAGACCCTCAGCACTAGGGTTAAAAGGCACATTGTGATCATGCATGACTTTTTAGTAGGCTCTGGGGATTTGAACTCAGGTTCTCCTGCCTGCACAGAAAGTGCTGTTATCGACTGACCTATCTGGCCAACGTTCTCCTAAAACCTTACATGTCTGAAGTTCGCTACTAAGAAATGGCATTTCTGGGATACACACGAACAACAAAACAACAAAGCTGGGCTGAAGCAGTAGAGTCCAGAAAACTCTTCTTGAGAAGCTAGAGTCTAGATGCATGTACTGAACAAAAGCATTTCTTCAAAAGTGAAATATTGGACCTGATGAGATGTTCATTCAGTAAGTAGAACCCCTAGCCTAATGACCTGAGTTTCACTGTTGAAATGGAAGGAGAAAATCAACTTCCAAAAGTTGTTCTCTGGCCTCCTCACATGCTCTGTATGTAGTCCACACATGCTCACATTCACACACATGCATCATACGCACATATAAATGCAAAATAATGATGAATAAGAATATTTTGTAAAATTGGAATAGTAAAGGCAGTTTTTGGTGTAAGATCATGGAGGCCAACTTTTATCAAGATTAAGAGAAAATTTTGCGCCAGGCGGTGGTGGCGCAAGCCTTTAATCCCAGGACTCGGGAGGCAGAGTCATGTGGATCTCTATGAGTTCAAGGCCAGCCTGGTCTACAGAGCGAGATCCAGGACAGGCACCAAAACTACACAGAGAAACCCTGTCTCGAAAAAAAGAGAGAGAAAATTTTGCTATTAATGTATGATGTGTGGACAGAGACTACGACAACTAGAGTTGAATATAAGGCAGCTTATGCTTCATATAGATACAAAAGCTATTAATGAAAAAGGCATGGAGTCCATACTATAGAGAAACCCATAGAGGTGTTCTTATGTGGTCAATGTCTTGTATAGACTCAAAATATATGAGTTGGATTTTTAAGTTAAATTAACTACTTAAAGTCAACTTTCACGAAGAAGGAGGAGGAAGAGAAGGAAGAGGAGGAAAAGAAAGAAGGGTTTTAAAAATTTGGGGGGTACGGGGACCCAAGAATTAAAAATACTTCTAGTCGCTGGGCATGGCATTGCATGCCTTTAATCCCAGCACTTGGGAGGCAGAGGCAGGCAGATCTTTTGAGTTCAAGGCCAGCCTCGTCTACAAAGTGAGTTCCAGGACAGCCAGGGCTACACAAAGAAACTCTGTCTCAAAAAACAAAAACAAAATAAAACAAAAACAAACAAACAAAAAAGCCTTCACAATTAGCGAACTATCTTAGAGTATTATTCATTTCACATCTATCCTATCCTGTCTTTACTTATACTTATGGCTGTACTGTGTATCCCAACTGAATTGCTATATTAGTAGCTTTATATAATTTATAAACAAATATACCCATGTTGATGATCCATACTCCAAAGCATCTTTCTAGTAAGAAAGTGTAATCTAGTCCAAAAAGACCATTTTAAAAGACTTGATTCTGAAAGTATTATAAGATAAGGGTGTAGCCCCCAGCCCAACAATGCATGCAAAACATGTCCAAAGACCTAGGTTCAATCCCAGTATACACACACAAAAGTCAGTTCCATAAATAAAAGAACTTCTGAAATTTTATAAGGAATTTTCAGTGTGTATGTGCACCACACGCACCCAGGTGTCTGCAAAGGTCAGAAGACTGCATCAGATAGGAACTGGAGTTACAAGCAGCTGGGACAGCCAAGTCCTCTGCAAGAGTAGTGAGTACTCTAAACCACTGAGCCATCTTTCCAACCCCAAATTTCTAAAATTTTACAGTGAATCAGATTTAAAGAAAATCTTGCACCTCACAAGAAAAAAATCACTGTTAATCATTTACTCAAAAAATATCAAGGCCATTTCATCAAAAAAAGACAAATGGGGACAGTGTGGTGACTCAGGTAAAGACATTTGTTTCAAAGCCTGGTGGCCTAAGTTTGATCTCTGGAACCCATTTAGTGGAAGGAAAGAATGGATGCCTGCAAACTGTCCTCTGATTACCACACATGCACCTTGGCATGTGCTTTCTCCCACCCAACATACACATATCATACACATCTACCAAATAAAAAAATGCCAAAATTACATTTAAAAAGTGAGCCAGGTGATTTTTATTCCCATGATATAAGGCTGTTTCAGCATATATAAATCATAAACATATTAGAGCACATAAATGGAATCAGAGACAAAAATCACACAATCATCTTATAAACACAAAAAAAGGCTTCAACAAAATCCCACAGCTTTGAATGATAAAAAAAATCACTGGCAAATATAGAAATATCATATGTCAACATCATGAAAGCAATCAATATACACCAAACCTCTAGCTAGCACTATACTGAGTGAAGAAAAAAAGTTTTTTGGTTTTTGTTTTTTTGAAACAGGATTTTCTCTATACAGCCCTGGCTATCCTGGAACTCACTCTGTAGAACAGACGCAAACTCACGCAGACCGGCCTCTGCGTCCCAAGAGCTGGGATTAAAGGTGTGCATCACCACTGCCTGGCTGAAAGTTCTTAATTCAAAATGAGAGAAGGGGTCTGCTCTTGCTATCCTTAGGCCACACGGGTGCTACATTTTTAGACAGAGCAGTAAAGCAAGAGGAAGAGCCAAAGGAGATACAAACAGGAACGGATGAAATCAAAGTATCCCTATTTGCATGAGTGTTCCATACTAAAATAAAAGTCTCTGAAGACTCCACTAGAAAACTCTTACAAAGTCAACATACAAAAATCAATACCTTTTCTATATACCAATACTGAGCATGCTAAGAAAGAAATTAGGAAAACAATCCTATTTGCAATAGCCTCAAAAAACCTAGAACAAGTATAACCAAGCAGATAAAAGACACTGACAATGAAAATTCTAGGACACTGAAAGAAAATGAAGAAGTCACTACATGAAGAAAGGACCTAATATAATCATGTGTTGGCAGAATTAATATTGCAAAAACGCCATTATTACCAAAGGTGATCTACAGAAACAATGCAATTCCCATCAAAACACTAATGACATCTCGTGTAGAAATAGGGAAAAGTCATAATAATCATATAGAAGCACAAAAGGTTCCAAATAGCCGAAGCAATCATGAACATAAAGAATCATGCTGCAGGTATCCCAATGCCTCGTTTCATAGTATGCTCCATGCATAGTAACAATAGCAGCATGGTACAGGCACAGAAGCAGAACACAACAGAGAGCTGAGAAACTAACAGCTACAGCCATTTTCTTCACAAACATATGCTGGAGAGCTTTAATAAATGGTGCGGGAAGCCTGGCAGTGGTGACGCACGCCTTTAATCCTAGCACTCCGGGCAGAGGCAGAGGCAGAGGCAGGTGGATCTCTGATTTAGAGGCCAGGCTGGTCTACAGGACTACACAGAGAAACCCTGTCTCAGAGGGGGAAAAACGGTGCTGGAAAAGATTGATATCCATATGTAGACAACTGACATCAGGTTCCTACTGCCCTCCCTGCACAAAAATCAATTCAAAACATGTCAACAACCTTAACATAAGACCTGGAGCTTTGAAGCTACTAGAGGAAAACAACAGCTTTATGAATGTTTCCATAGTTCTAGAAATAAGAATTAACATATGGAGATACATCAAATTAAAAACACTTCTATACAGTAAAGAAACCAATCAACAGAATAGACAGAGCCACAAAATGTGAGAAACTCCTTGCCAACTACTCACCTGACAGGGAATTAGTAACCAAGGAATTCAAGAAAGCTCACTCTGTAAGATGGAGTCCATATACCTGATACCATTAAATGAGCTAAACCCCATGGTCACAGACCCTAGGGGAGACCCTAGTACTACTATCCTGCTAAATGGACACAGTAATAAACTATCCCTAAAACTATCCCTCCCTCTCATCAGAGAAGCTGCTTTCTGCAGTAGATGGCGATTTATACAGAGAATAAGAAGACTATGGACTGCTCAGCTCTAAACAGGACGTCTATATCCCACACTCTCCCCACAAGGTTCAGGGATCATCTTGAAAGAGGGGACAGAAAGGCTGTAGGAGTCAGGGAGAGTGGATGTCCTAGAGAAACAGTTTTTGTAGGACTTTATGTAACACAGTGACACACTTGAACTCACAGCGACGGGGCTTCGTGCACCAGAACTACACAACGTTCAAGCCAGCCGAAGTCCCAGCATGGCTGGAAGATGGGCTTATCGAGTCACCCCCACCCCCACCCCCAAACGGAGGGGCCACTGGCAAGTAATGAGTACTAGTTAATAGGAAGGAGAATTGCTTTTTTCTGGATGATACAATCCCTGAGAGCCTACCCACGCGCCTATGAATAGTGCCACACACATATACCTACAGGCAGCACTAAATGAATTCAGTCAGTCTTAATTTTAAAAAAACAAAGAGACCGGTCTGGAGAGATGGCTCAGAGGTTAAGAGCACTGGCTGCTTGCTCTTCCTGAGTCCTGAGTTCAATTCCCAGAAACCACATGGTGGTTCACAACCATCTATAGAGAGATCTGGTGCCCTCTTCTGGCATGCAGGCATATATGCACTATCTACATAATAAATAAGTAAATAGCTGGGCGTTGGTGGTGCACGCCTTTAATCCCAGCACTCGGGAGGCAGAGGCAGGCGGATCTCTGTGAGTTCGAGGCCAGCCTGGGCTACCAAGTGAGTTCCAGGAAAGGCGCAAAGCTACACAGAGAAACCCTGCCTTGAAAAACCAAAAATAAATAAATAAATAAATAAAAATAATAAATAAATAAGTAAATAAATCTTGAGAGAGAGAAAGAGAGAGAGAGACCACATAAAGTTGGGGGGGCTAGAGGATTATAGGAGAGGAATTAGAGGAGAGCGGATGGTGGATGGATCCAAACTCATTATATGCACATTAGAATATTAAATATTTAATAAAAAAGAAAAAAAGTAGTATACAGAAAAAGGATAATACAATTAATGATGGACAACTAGGAGCTGGGGAGAGAGAGTTCAGCTGGTAAAAGACTGGCCCTGCAAGCATAAGGACCACAGTTCAACTCCTGGATCAACATGAAGAGCAGCTGGGTATGTTAGTGTGTGCCTGTAACACACCACAGGAGAGGTGGAGGCAGAGAGATCCCTCAGACTCACTGGCTAGCCATAGCCAGTCCAGTCTAGTTATTGAACCACAGGTCCCAGTGGAAGCTGTTTTCTCATAAAATAAGGTGGACAATTCTTGAGAAATGGCATCCATGGTTGTCCTCTGCTCCTCACCCCTGTAAACCCACACACCCACTCCCACACCCACACATCTGCACAGGGAGACACACAAATAGGCAAATGCACTAACTAGATGGTTCTTTAAAAAGTACACATGGGACCGGGCATTGGTGGCGCACGCCTTTAATCCCAGCACTCGGGAGGCAGAGGCAGGCGCATCTCTGTGAGTTCGAGGCCAGCCTGGGCTACCAAGTGAGCTCCAGGAAAGCCGCAAAGCTACACAGAGAAACCCTGTCTCGAAAAACCAAAAAAGTACACATGGCCCATGAATATATAGCAAAGTATTCAACATATTTAGCATTTAGAGAAATGCAAATCAAACTGCATTGAGAATCTACCTCATCCCAGCCAAAAGTTTCCACCAGCAAACAAAATCAAAGGCTGGAAAAGATGCAGGAAAAGGAGTTTTTATATACTGTTGGTAGGGATGCAATTTAGTAATCACTATGGAAATTATTATGTAGGTTCCTCAAAAACCTAACAGAAAACCTACCATGAGATTTGCCCATACCATTCCCAAGTATACACCCAAAGGAATCAATGCCAGCATATACTAGCTATAGCTTGAACTCAAAACATGTGTTACATAGATTATATGTAACCATAAATTGAATGAATAAAGAAAATGTGAAACACATACACACAATGATGTATTATTTAGTTACAAAGAACAAAATCATGTCACTTACAGAAAAGTGGATAGAACTGAGACTACATTAAGTGAAATAAACTATATTCAGAAGAATTATCACATTTTAAGAAAAGGGAGGAACTCTGTTAATCATAAAAAGGCCAGAATACCTCTAACCAGAAAAGGCTGCAGCTGCTCGGTGGCTTTTAACCTGGCCTGCAGAGTCAAGCCTATCGCTGAATAGCCTGACTCATTAACCTACTTTCTTCAGAGAAAGTCAGTCAACTCTGAAAGCCATGGAGGAAGGGAAAGTTCCCATGATATCATCTTTCTGGCGGAAAAGGTTTAAGTTGCGATGATCTCAAAATAAGTTACAGAAGTATCCCCAGGTTCCCAGTGGAATAGCTTTAACAGGTTTGCTTAACAGAGGCTCAGCTCCAACTGCCATCCTTTTGTTGGCTCCTTTCTGACCACCGAGTATTCAAAGTTCATTCATTTTTCTTGACTAATTCAGTCAAACCAAAGAGACGTTATTCCAAGCAGAAGCCATCTCTTTCCTATTCTGATGTTTCAAAGATTTATTGTGTGTAAGCCGTCGTGGCACACAACTCTAATCCTAGCACTTGGGAGGCAGAGGCAGGTGGATATCTTGAGTTTGAGGCCAACCAGGTCTACATAGCAAGTTCCATGACTGCCAGGGCTACACAGAGAAACCCCATCTTCAAAAACCCAAAAGCAAAAATCAAAAAGATTCATTGTGTGTATGAATGCAGTCAAATGTGTGCCATTGCATCTACATGAAGTCAGAAGGCAACTTGGAGGCACTGCTTCCTCCTTCCATCTTGTTTTTGAGGCAGGGTCTCTCTTGTTTCTGTTACTGAGCTGTGTAGACTCTATCTTGTGGCCAATCCTCTATAGTCTTGCTGTAGGACTACTGGGGTTTCATGACCACTATCACACTTTTCACATGGGATAGATCAGAATTCAGTCCCCACTTGGATGGCCAGACATGCACAGCAAGAACCTTCACTCCTTTAGACATCTCCCTGGCTTCTACTCTGAACTTACATTAAACTTTTGTCCACAGCTCTCCAAATGCATGATTAGACAAAGCATTCAAAATAAACATGGAGAGTTTAAGTCACTACCTCTCTTTCCTCTATTATTACTAGAACAATAAAAGTGTATTGGGTAGCTACAATTTCTCTTGTGGCTGATGTTGAGTCCATTCACTTTTCAAACAAATACTAAACTTTATGTTTCACCGATTTACCTCATGCTTCCTCTCTCCATACAATTACCTGTGTGATAAGAACTAGGAGTCAAAAGCCCAATCCTTCATTTCAGTGAAAACCTCAGAAAAACCCTCCGTCTTAATCTCTTTTTATTGCTGCTGTTGTTTCGTTTTTCCAGACAAGGTTTCTCTGTGAAACAGTTCTGGCTGTCCTGGAACTCGCTCTGTAGACCAGGCTGGTCTTGAAGTCAAAGATCCACCTGCCTCTGCCTCCGTGCTGGGATTAGAACTGTGCACCACCACCACCACCTGGCTCTCCAGCTCTCCATTTTATTTTAAGAAGTAGAGAAAGCCAGGCTTTTCACCTGTGACCCTGGGTTCAACCCCAGGGCAAAACAAAAGAACAACAACAAATCATTTTATTTTCTTTGTTTAGTCACTGATGAAACTCTATGGAGCAGAGAAATATCTGAAAAGACAATTGTCCAAAAGGGAAAGAAAGGACATAGGATAGTTCACAATTTAACTGCACAAACTTGTGATCCTACGCAATTCAAAACTAAAATGTAACACCTTGTCCTTTTAATAACCTTTGAATTTATTATTTAAAAAAAGGACAACCTACTACCAACTAGATTAAACCTGGCCATATATTCTGCTATATTGCTAACATATCCAGTCATTTGTGAAGCCAAGAAAGAGTAAAATGCACTCTTAGGACTGTGTCTCAACCTTGAGGGGTGAGAGCTACTTCATCATCCAGCCTGGAGACAAACACACGCAAGCACAAGTGTGCACCACGTGGTGTAAAACTCAGGACACCAGCGTCATCATAAATCCCTCAGGTGTGCACTTACCTTAACATATACAAAGCAATGCGCCCTCCCTGTCCTTCCTAAAAGGACACAAAAAATGGCATTTCACATAGTTTTCTCCCACTCTTACTGGAAGCTTGGAATACTGAGGTTGTTTTCTTTTCTCTGCTTACAACTACAACTGACAAGATACAGGAGCTATGATAGCTGGATTAACAGGTACCTTTTAAAATGTGTAAGATACCCTCAAAGCAGAAAAGACTACTTAGTTGAGTATTTCCAAACACTGGAGTAGTTATATAGCTTTCACATTATTCCAATCCAGTTCCAAAGTCCTATCAACTGTCTATCTTGTGTTTATACTACCCATAAGCTAAAAGTACTACCTCTTTTTTACATAAGACATTATTTTACAAAGTAATTAATATCAATCTATTGTTTCTCAAACTATATGTAACTAGTAAAATATAATGAATAATAAAATTCTCAAGCAAAATCAACTCAGTTATTTATCTGGACAAAATTATAAAATCTGACTGTCCAAAAATTGTAATAGTTGTGTAATTTATGTTTTGTTAGGTGGCTGGCTGGGTTTTAGTCAAGATTAAATATTTTACAGATAAGATCCAACCTTTTATACTTGTTTCATTCTAAGGTCCTTCATTTTATTCAAAATCCAACTTAAATAGATGATTTAAAATGGAAGCTGTTCTGTGTTGCAAACACAGCTAAAATGAAGAGCTTCTATAGCAGCAGTGACTAGATTTCAAATGCAGGTAGATCAATAAAAAAAAAAATCACCAAGCACAGGCTCCATGTGAGTGGAATGGTTTATAAGAGCTTGCAAATGACTATGTGCTTGCTGTAACCAGCTGTTCTTAAATTATGAATATGCAACCAATTCATGTTAAAGGCAAATCCCAGCACTATTCTACAGAGAAATCCCAGTAGTTCTGCTTGTTCTCCATGTTAGCTCTGTTAAGGATACAAATAGCAGTAAGCTTCTGAACAAATAGAAGCAAACTATTGGCATTTCATGCACTAGGTCCATTATCACAGCAGGGAATGTCAATCATTGGTACATTCCTATAACAGCTCATGCAATATGACAATGATCCTGCAGTGGGAAAAATCAAAATCTCTGCAGCATACTCCAAAGTCCTCCGACAACCTAATGCTTTCTCACTACAGCCAATCAGATAGGCAGAACTGATCCACTAGAAGACTTGTACTAAGCTTGAAACATTTAAAAACATCAATCATAAAAACAAAGACAGGACATTGAATTATACAGTATTAACCTCCAGGGTTTGCATACAAAGACCTTAGATTTATTTATGTCCCAGTGAGTTAAGAGCTTCAGTACACCGTTCTTTACACCAAGCTGACTGCCAATTTGATGAACCTCTCTGCCCTCAGCAGGAGTGCACGGTCTTTGATTAATGAGTGCATGTTTGTAGAAAAGTGTTAAGAGGAGAAAACAGAAAAGAGGGAAAAAATACACAATTATGTCGACATATAGGTAGGTACCGGGGCAGAAGCTATCTTCAAACCATATGCATCTCTTTCTTATATTATAAACACTCACACAAACAAAATTAGTAAGGGTTCCTAATTGACACATTACCTCCACTGTTACTATCCTCACTGCCCAGCAATTTTTATTTAAATGAAAATCATTCAGTGGCCAATTTACATGCAAATTTTATATAAGAACTATTTTTAAAACTTTATTTTCAAAACTATATAACAAAAACAAAATATGTGCAATAAAACTATTTCACCTCATACTCTGATAAAAGCATATTAATTTTAAAAACTGGATACTTAACTGACAACTTAAAACTTCATAATGAATAGAATGTTGTAAGTTTAACTTATCTGAACCATTAAGTATTTTATATCTCAAATCCTGAGTTCTCACAAATCAAATACCACTCAGGGCAGATTTAAAAATCAGATAAATTCATTTAATTCTGTACTTTCAACAGATGTTCCCAATATTTTATAACTGTTTTCGCAAATGAAATAAATATATTTATTAACCATAGTTTCCCTTCTCTCTTTCTTTTGGTTTTTCAAGATAGAGTTTCTCTGTGTAGCCCTGGTTTTTTGGCTGTCCTGGAACTCGCTATATAGACCAGACTGGCCTCAAATTCAGAGATCTGCCTTCCTCTGCCTCCCAAGTGCTGAGATTAAAGATGTGCATCATCACACCCAGCTAGCCATAGTTTCAAAGTAACATGGGCAACAGAAAAACATGTGAATTCAAGTACCAACTCATCCAGGCTGGTCAAGCATTGTCCTCCACTGAAACAGCGGGGTACCTGCTGGAACTACTATACTACCTCTAACATTGAATTAAACTTTCATGCTTCTTTAAAATACTTCATTTTTAATAAACAACTCAGTTTACCATAATTTGGTTTGCATGACTAGCTGCCTTGACACACAAATACATGCATGTTAAGTAATTATGTTCCTTTAAAAGCGAGTCACAGAGCTGGAGAGATGTCTCAGCAATTCAGAAGATCTGAGTTCAGTTCCCAGCACCCACATTAGGTGGCTTACAAAAGCCTGTACTCCAGCTCCAGGACATCTGACTCCTCTGACTCCAGCCTCTGGGGGCATCTGTACTCACTTGCACAAAATCTGCGCAACACACACACACACTTTAAAATAATACAAATAAATCTTTTCCAAAACGAGTCATACATAGTCTAAGGCAGCAGAATGATTTTCTTTCTAAGGAACTTTATGGCCATAATACAAAAAGGCTTGAATATTGCATTCCCTTCCTCTAGCTTTAGTGACAGTAATCCATGACTTTCCTAAAATCAAAGACTCCATAAACTTAGGATTTCAGGATAATCCCAGAATCACTCAGATGTGTATCATCCAAAATAAAAATTTGCTCATATTAATTATACAGGAAATCTTTTCAATAGGATTTACTTCAGCTAATTACATATTCCAATGATCAGTTTTATATTTAAGTGTCTTTTTTTTAAAAGTAAACTATGCTCTTTGAAGAGTTGTTAAAATTATATTCTATTTTAAGATCTAAAACTTTGGAAAAAATAAATATTGGAACTAAAAAAGCTTTTGACGAAACAAAATCCACTGCATTCTGGCACCATACCATCCTAAAGTTTTGTTTTGTTTCCACAGTTTTCTTACAGTATACTTCTGTCTTTATTCTTAGCCTTTGCTCCTTCTTATTTCTTCTCCTACCAACAAATCAATGCAAAGAACTAGAGAAAGGACAAAGCTCAGGCACCAATAGATAACAATATGGTTGGAATGCTACCTTATAGAAGAACTGAAGCTACAGGTAGAAATGGCACAGCCTGTGAGGCCAGCCCTCAGGAAGTCAAGACTCTGATGGAAGCCAGCTACAGCTACAAATGCCCCTCAAAACAAACAATGCTACTTCTGCAATAAAAACATGATTTTAGTTGAAGAAAATCACTAAAGAGATACTAGGAGGATAGTTTAGAACAGCCTTATGAATTTTTAAACAACATTTTGGCCTCGTTAGAAAATTACAAGCAAAATGGTATATTTGCCAATAATTATTTATTTTCTGATCATTTCCCACAGTAAAGGTTTAAAGAAACATTAAGCCAAATGAGCCAATATTTATTAAATAAACCACAATATTTTAAGACTTAATTACTCAAAATATTTAATTTTATGTAATTAAAAAAACTCCTAAAATACTTACTAGACAATTTGACTAATCCTCAGGAAATTAAGAGTATTAAAAAAATCACTGAACCCTGATTACATAAATCCTTACAGGGGTCAATACCACTTTGTGATTTTGTTTGCACTATGACTTTTTTAGTAGTAGTTTTTTAAGAAGGACTAGTTCAAACACTCAGAAATCCTTTCTCTTGTGGAAACTTTAAACCTATGGAGTCACCAAGTTCTAATGCATTACCTTCCACTAATTCGAGGAGCTAAGACAGAAACCTTGAACTTCAGTGCAACTGTGGTATCCCACATCTTGTAGAGTAACACAAAAGTAGCAACAAAGACATTAACAATTGCAGTTCAAGCTGGGAGTGACTGTTCTGTTTCAATTCAATGACACCACTAATGGCTTCTTAGCAGCTCCATGAAATCAACCAGCTGTCAAGTTGATGCATCAGAAGGAGCAGCTCTGCACTCCCATAAGAAAAAGCAGCACATCAGGATGTTTGGCAAAACATCTGCTCCTTTACACTGCAATTCTACAATAAACATGCAAACAAAGAAATGGGAGAAAGGGCAACAGAACCAAAACCCCAAGCTTTCCATTACAGCTTATATGCATTCTAAATGAGTGCCTTATACAAACTAAAAACAAATTTCTGCAAAGTTCAATACTTTTTAAGATATTCTACTTTTTTTGAAAAAGCAAATACACTTACATTCTTCCAGAAAGACCAGAATTACACAAAATATTTACATTTATAAATGAATAGTAAATTACATTCATCAGGTCAGTATCATAGCATTATGTACAAAATTCAAATATTAAAATTAAAATATATCCTTTGACTCAATGCTATTTAGTAAATGAGGCCAAACAGTATTGTGATCAATGCATTTCCCAAGACTGAGCAGCTAAAATATCATTTTCATGAGTGTAAAGAGTGAATGTGCAGGTTAACATAGTCAATGTATTAGTTCAACCCACGACAGTACAGATACTTATTATCTAAATTTAAAAATATGTACCTATTCCTATTTCTCTGAAAACCATTATATGAACATATTAAGTTCTTATAAATTCCTGTTTTAAAAGCATACAATCTGATACCCTAAAAAAATTCTTTGTCACCATAGCTTAAAAAATTTTACATTCAGCATTGCTTTCAATTTTGTAAAATCTGACTTTTTTACTGAAACATACAAACGCCGTAATGTCATCTAAATTATTGATTGTGCAGCAGTGTTTACAATAGGTGTGAGACATCAACGTACTTAACTACCATTTTCTTAAACTGCTTATCCTCTGTTGCTTCCATTTATAATCTGCCAAATCTTCTAGTCCTTTGTTGCATGTATAATTTAGAACCATCTGTTCTATGTGCTTTTAACTATTTAAACATTTTTCACCTACCTACAATTCACTAAATAGCAGGCATTCAATTCAGTTAAGATTATTTCTATGTAGCATTTTACATACAGGAAATTTCTGGATAAATAGCAGAAAACAGCAAAAAATATTGCTACAGAAATTTAAAACATATCATTTACAGTGTAAGTTTTCATATATTAGAAAACGTTAATGTATTTAGAATTTTTTCTATTAGCTTTTTTAAAGTTCATTGTAGTCAATGTTTTTCCCCAACCAGAAGACAAAGGGAATGCAAATTAAACACAGACAGTTTCACGTCCTTGTTAGAAGAGATGTAAATACGCTGACTGAAAATGACTACTGGAGACAGAATTACACTTTCCCATTCAATTTACTGTGCCTATTTATATACTCGTCAGGGAGGGTAGCATTAAGTATGGTCATGTGACCAGCTCAACTTTTTTTGTAAGATGAAAAACTATTTTAGACAAACAAATTTTAATAGTACTTTTTAATCATTATTTTTATGATGGTTGATAAAGTTTACAGCAAAAGATTACAAATTATCTTTTTACCTTAATTCTGCCTTTTATATGCTAAACTACGTCTTTTTGCCAACCTTTTGACTTTAATATTTAATACTAAAATGTACAAGTATCAAGAATTTCATGATTTTCAGAATAGTTCTTTTAAAATCTAAAAAAAAAAAAAAAAAA
>CABHPQ010001778.1:0-26899 GCA_902168405.1 Peromyscus aztecus
GGGACGCGGCTGCGGCGCGATGCGGGCGGCCGTGGCGGCGTCTACGAGCACCTCGGCGGGGCGCCCCGGCGCCGCAAGCTCTACTGCGCCACCAAGTACCACCTCCAGCTGCACCCGAGCGGCCGCGTGAACGGCAGCCTGGAGAACAGCGCCTACAGTGAGTGTCCGGCCAGAGGTGGGCGGGAGGGACTGGCGGGCTCGACCCCCTGTCGCGGCGTCCCAGGTGGGAGCAGAGCTGAGGTTGGTCCGAAGACGACGCCTCGGTCCCAGCTAGGGATCCCAGCGACATGCCTCGCCCGTCACGCTCCCCCAGGGACTGCGCGGGAGGCGACCATGGTTCTGACACATTTGTATTTCTCAGTGAAAAGCCGCTGGACAAGGATTTATCGCCCTCTTTATTGTTTTGACGACCCCGGGGAGGATGGCCAGTCCCTGCCGTCCTCCTTGCTCTTAGACGATGTTCCAAGGACACTCCCCTGGGCAGAGCTCGGTTTCCGCGACGCGGTGTCCGGCGACGGGCTTACCCCTCTTCCTGCGCCCTGCAGGCGAGCGCGCGACCAGACAGGCGTCCCCGCGTGTTTTGGATGCAGCTGGCATGCACTCACGGCCCGCGCTCGGCTAGACCAAACCCAGCACCGGTTCTTGATTCCTGCAGGGTTTGGCTCGGTGGGTGCGGTACACGTGAGCCGAGCTCGACCCGGAGCGTTGAGCGCCGCGTGGGAGGGCGGCCTTGCAGAGCTCACCGCGCCCGGGGCGCAGGAAGCTGAACGGGGCGCGGGCGGCTGCAGGAACCGCAGTTTCCTCCTTCAAAGCCGCAGCCCCGCGGGGGCGTCCTGGGGACCAGCCCCTGCCTGGCCTGAAGCGCGGGGCTCCTCACGCACACCCCCTCCCCAATTGCCTGGTCCGGGGCGGCCCCAGATGTAGAGGAGGGGCACTTTCACAGTCGCCCCTGGGGGCACCCAGGCGGGTGCTCTTCTGGCGCCAGCTCTAGAAGCCGCACCCTGCACCCCTCCAAACCGTAGCTACGGTAGAACCTCAATTGGTCCTGGTTATCTGGACTATGCTGGGTACCGGGCGGGCGCCACAGATGCGCTCCCTGGAAAGGGAGTGAGTCCTCCACCCACTGTTCCAACGGACATTGGCCTCCCCTCCCAAAAGCACTATCCTGTTCACGGGGAAGGCGCTTGGAGGATTTTTTGTTTGGTTGGTTTCACATTTTATTTGTGTGCCACGTACACGATGTACGTATGGAGGTCGTTGGACACTTGCTGGAGATGGTTCTCTATTTTCACCATGTGGGTCCGGGAATCGAACTCAGGTGGTCAGTCTTGGCGGCTACTCTGCCATCTGGGCTCGGAGACTGTTAATTTTGTACCTACTCTTGGGCCTGGGTGAGCCCCGGGCACCTTCCCTCCGCACCTAGGGGCTTCTGCCCCAGACTACCTTTCAGCACTTGAATCCCTTGCCTACCAGTGGAGGTAGCACTCTGGCTAGACTGCATTAAGCACTGGCTTCCACAGAAGTCTCAGACACCTCCTCTTCTGGAGCTCCATCTGCCCCGGGGTTTGGATACCACGAACCATTATGTGTGGCCTTGGACAAGTCACTTGTCCGCAGCCTCAGCTTGCTAGAGCAAGCCAATTCACAAGAGCGCACCGAATACAGACTGAGTCTGTCTGCCTGTGTTGCACCCAAAGTGCCTAACAGGGGCAGAACACCCCTATTGTGTCTTCTTCTGGGGTTAGGATTAATGTCTTTGGCACAGTGGCTGAATGTCCCTTTCTTCACCTCCTGTCTAATGCTTTCTTCCTACCAGGACTTCCAACCCCTCCACCATGACCTGCTGGTCGTGGCTGCCCTCCTGTCCCAGCTTCCTAAGCTGGTGAGTGTTAGCACAGGCTGAGGTTCTGCTCAGGCAGGGCAGGTGACGGACCCTTCCTGACTCTTTCCAGGCATCCTGGAGATTACTGCGGTGGAAGTGGGCGTGGTGGCCATCAAAGGGCTCTTCTCTGGGCGGTACCTGGCCATGAACAAGAGAGGACGGCTGTACGCTTCGGTGAGTCCCATCACTAGTGGGCAGGTACCGATGGAATAGCCATCTGGCTTGAACATCTGGTTGGGGGCCAGAAGGGACATAAGCGGTAGAATGCTTGGCCCTAGGTCATGCCAGACTCAAGCTGGTCCAGATCCCTGGGCTTCTGAATGCCTGTCCAACCCGTCTGAAGTCAGTCTCTTTCTCTGAGTCACACTGGTGGAGATAGGAGAGCATGGCAGCAGGGTCCCAAGATAGCTGGGCACTTGAGGGAGGGGAGGTCAGAGCAATCCTGCCCTGCATCTGTGGAAGGAAGAAGATGGGTGCTTGGCCTGTTCTCAGGTTGGGAAGGCAAGAACTGTCTGACTTAGGAGGGGACTGAAGGGCTGGAGAAATGGCAGTCAGCCTGAGGACCTGAGTGGGTCCCCAGCACCCATGTATCAAAACTGGCCAAAGTATTATCTGGTCATCCCAGCACTGGGGGAGGAAACAGGGCATTCCCTGGGGCCACCTGGCAGCAGATGCTCAGGTGCCTCCACACTCCTGAGGGGTGATGGACACACACCCTTGGCCGAGCAATGGGTCCCAGCCGCTGCAGAGCTGGGCTGGGGATTGATTTCCCCACCTCTTGGACCCTGCATCCTGTCCCACTCTAGTGGGAGTGAACTCAGCTGACTTTACATATGAGCCTGGCCGTCCCCCAGAAACTCTGCTATGAGCTGAGGTCTCAGGCGTCCTCAGTGACAGTTCGTATCTTCCTGCCCACAGGGAAGAGCATGGTGGGGTGGGGACATGACTGTGGTTTCCTGGCTTCAGGGGAGCAGGGGATGGTGAGGTCAGGGGTCCAGCTGGCTGGAGTAGCACTTTCCAGAGACCCCATCAGAGATGGTCTCATAAACTTGCAGACAGACCTGGGTATAAGGCCCCAGCTTCTTTCAGCTGCCAGCTGGCCTCTAAGGCTTCTCCTGCAGGCCTGTCCCTGGCTCCCTGAGTGCCCAGCGTGTTTGCCCATGTGCTGCATCCACGGGCCAGTGACAACCCCACAATCAGTCTCCATCTCCCTGAGTCATAGATCACAGCTGCCCAGGACTTCCAGTGCCACAGGAGCAGGCAGAATGCAGCATCCTTCCCCCGACACACACTGAAATCAGCACACCCTTCACTCCTGCTCAGGGTCTCAGCTGAGTCACTGAGGCCAGCTGAGTCAACCAGGAGCCATGATGGACCTCCTCCTCTCTTAGCCCCAGATCCAGTCCATCTCCACGTCCTCAGGTGTGCTCCTTGAGTTGCTGTCTTCAACACACACCTCACCTCACCTCCTGCTGCCTGATCCCAGAAGCAGCACCTTGTCACACAGGCCTTGTCCCTTCCCACCTGGAGCTGCAACAGCCTTGGGATTGGATGACTGGCCTGTAGCTTCTCTGCACTCCAGCCGGTCTGTTCATTGTCTACCATCCACCCATCCATCTATCCATCCATCCATCCATCCACTCCTCATCCATCCTTCTACCTATGCACCCATCCACCCACCCAACCATCTATCCAACCAGACATCTATCATCCACCCACCTAACCACTCAACCCATCATCTGCCCATCCATCCACCTATGTACCAATTATCTAGCCACCCACCCACCCACCCATCCATCCATCCACCCACCCACACACCCACTCATCCACCCACCAATGCCCCACCCACCCACGCATCTATTCACCCAACACTCCTCCATCTACCCATCAATTACCCATCCATCCACCTATCCATCCACTCACCAACACACCCATTCAGCCACCCCCATCATGCTCTATCTACCACACTCCAGCAAGCACTGAGCCCAGTGCAGGGCTACAGCAAAAGGGGGAAACTGCCCTTCGTCCTCAGGAGGGTTAGTGGAGGGAAGTCACTTGGAGCAGGGCATAGTCTTGGGAAAGGTAGGCTGGCGAGGCTGCATAGACATTGGCAAGTGTGGACAGCTGGTCCAGGCAGCCTCAGGAGGGTAGGAGGCGTTGGGGAGGTATGGTCCTGTTGACAACATGGCCTCCACGGCTGTTATCTGTGGCCTCTGTCCCACAGGAGCACTACAATGCAGAGTGTGAGTTCGTGGAGCGGATCCATGAGCTGGGCTACAATACGTATGCCTCCCGCCTGTATCGCACAGGGCCCAGCGGGCCGGGGGCTCGGCGGCAACCCGGTGCCCAGAGACCTTGGTACGTGTCTGTGAATGGCAAGGGTCGGCCACGCAGGGGCTTCAAGACCCGCCGCACACAGAAGTCCTCCCTCTTCCTGCCCCGAGTGCTGGGCCACAAGGACCATGAGATGGTGCGGCAGCTACAGAGCAGCCAGCCACGAGCCCCAGGAGAGGGCAGCCAGCCCAGACAACGGCGGCAGAAGAAGCAGAGCCCAGGAGACCATGGCAAGATGGAACCCTTGTCTCCTAGGGCCACTCCAGGCACCCATCGGGAGACAGGTGAACTGGCTGTGGCCTGAGTGGCCACCCTAAGAACTCACTGAGGTCAACCCCCACAGGCACCCAGGATCATCCTCTTGGAGGTCTGGCCTCCACACCCTTGAACTGGGTTGGCTGCTCGGGGGACCAAGAACTTGCTTGTCCTTGGTGGCTTTCAAAGAGCAAGTGCCAACCGCTGAGGGGCTTGAGGCAAAGCCCCTGGAAGACTCGAAGTTCGAGATGTATGTGGGATTACATGGGAGGGAGCTTTTATTGCAGGGGTGACCCAAAGCCCTGGTGGAGCCCAGCCAGTGGCAGGCAGTCCTGGCAACCTGAGGCAGTGGACAGTGGAAGGAGCTATGATTCAAACATTAAATGTGTCACCCTGTCTTGCTATTTAACAGCTGGGATACAGGTGAGGATACCTTGAGGCTCCAACTGAGACTTCTGCTGAGGGTGGGGAAGACAGTGGTCTGCAGGCTTCACTACAATGTGTCAGCAGGCTATGTACAGAGAAAGGGCTGAGGTGCTGCATGCATGCATGTGCATGTGTTCATGAGTTCTTGTGTTCGCAAATATCCACAAGTGTGTGTAGAAGAGTGTTGCTGTATTCCCAAGAGGATGTGTGTGTACGAGGCATGCACACTGACCCTGGACTTCTGACTTCCCGGCTTCCGTGTATGTGTGAAGTGTGTTTCCGAGTGCATAGTCTGTGTGGATCGAGAGGAGAAAAGAGGTTTGCTCAGTTTTAAGATCCCCTCCCTCCCTTGTGTTAATTTCCTCATTGATGTGACCAAACACCAGACAAGACGCTTCATATGGGAGAAGGGATTTACTTTGGCTCACAGTCTGAAGAACACAGTCCCTCATGTGAGGGGAAGGTGTGGTGATGAGGGCAGACCGAGGCAGTGGCGGCAGCAGCGTGCGGCAGCCTGCTCACATCTCCATGGAGCAGGAAGCAGAGGGGGTGCTGGGGCTCATCAGAGAGAGAGAGATGAGGTGCTTGGCTCTTTCTCCTTTTAGGCTCATGGGTTCGAGGGTACAGTCCATCACGGTGGGGAAGCCATGGCAACAGGACCCAAGGCAGCTGGTCACATGGCATCCCCAGTCAAGGGGCAGAGAGAGAGGAAGGCTGGTGCTCAGCTCACTCTCTCTTCTTTGTATTCAGTCTGGGATCCCAGCCCATGGGATGGTGCCATCCACATTCAGAGCGGGTCTCCCCTCAGCTAAACCTTTCTGGAAACCCTCACAGACAAGCACAGAGGTGTGTCTCCTAAGTGATTGTGAATCCAGTCAGGTTGGCCATGGAGAGGAAGCATCCTACCCTAGAAGTGATGCTAAAAGCTGGGGACTGTTTTTAGCAGGTGAAGCACTTCAGGCAGAGGTCGCTTCCTCCCTTCGTTCTTGCTACCCACCTCCAGGGCTCCAGGCTTTCACCAGGCTCAGCTCTGTGTCTTTCTGAGAGAAGTTTGGTATGGAGCTGACCCCAGTATCAGCACAGGTAGATACAGCTCCAGCCCCTCAGCAGGCCCCAGTCCCCAGACTTGTTCCCTGCACTGGCATCCAGGGTAACAGTGGTGACAGGGCTCTCTTTTCCCAGCATGAGCTAGGCACCTCAGCAGCCCCTGGGGAGGGGTGGGAGGATGGGGGAGTGTCTGTTGGCTACTATTTACAACTGACCCAAAGGAGTCTGGGCCACTTCTGCAGCTGACCGGCTTCTCAGGGGTCTGTCCCCTGCCCTTGAGAGGCCAGTGGCTTCACACCAGGCCTGGGTTAGGAGGGAGGGAAGAGTACATTCATGTCCTGCTCAGTCCAGATCCTGACCACCTGACCCCGGTTGACACAACAAAGCCTTTTCTAAGAGGGGTTGTACTAGATGCGTGCTGCTTATAGGAAGTCATGCAGGCTCAGGGAAGGCACCACCCCAAGCCGTTAGGGTCCTGATGGAGAGATTTGGCCATAGGGGGTATGGGGGTAGGGGACACACCCGGAGGAGACCCATGGGGAGGCACACAAAGACACTCAGAGCATCCCACTGGTGAGAATGTGTGTGGACCTGGGGACTGAGTCAGGGTGAAGCTTCCACAGCTAAGTAGCTGGAGGCTGCCAGAGCCCCAGCAGCTCAGGGGGCAATGCAAGAGAGCCTTGAACCCTCAGGAGGAGCTAGCCTTGCCCAATCCATGACCTTGGACTTCTGGCCTTTGGCCTGTGACATAATACATTTCTGCTGTTTAAGCCACCACCAGGTTGGTGATATTTTGTTTGTTTCTCTTTTTTGTTGTTGTTGTTGTTTGGTTGGTTGTGATTGTGTGTGTGTGTGTGTGTGTGTGTGTGTGTGTGTGTGTGTGTGTGTGTGGTGTGAGTGTGTGTTTTGGGGTGCTACGGATAGGATCTGGGGTCTAGAGCATGCCACACAGGCCACTGAACCACACTCCATGCAACTGTGACATTTGCTCCAGGCCTGTCTGCCTGGCCTTGGGTGACCCTAAAAGGAAGACGATCCCACACTGACGATTGCAGAGATGGGCAGATCAGCTCCCAGGTTCAAAGTCACCCTAACTCCTGGGAGTCAGAGGCCTCAGCCTAGGGGTAGCACGGGCATGTGAGGAAGCTGTGTTTCCTTCCACATGGGGGAGACTGGAGTAGGTCAGAGCTCCAGAAGAAGAGTGGCAGGGATGAGGTGGGTGGTGATGGTAAGAACAGCCCTTCCCCCATTCCCGCTGCCTACTCCTGCATCCTACAGGGAACTCAGGCTCCGCGAGTAAGGTCTCTCCCAGAGAGGTCAAACACCTGTCAGGAGTCGACATTTGATGATGCAGCTGTCATGAGGACCACGGTGGCGGCTCTGAGAACACAAAGCTGGGCCCAGAGTAATCATCGAGACTTTCAGGGAGTATCAAACAAAGGAGTGAGGAGAGCAGGACTCCAGCCCGGGTTGACACACCTGGACTCACAGCAGCATCACTCACTGAGGCCCTGAGGGGGCACAACCAGAGTTTCCATCCCCAAACAGACAAAATGCAGCCAGATGCCTGTGGAATATTACTCTGCCTTAAAAAGGGGCAGAAAATTCTGAATGAAGGCTTGATGCTGAGTGACATAAGCGGGTCCCGGGCCACGTGTTCGAGATGTCAGATCTACAGAAACGAAGTGGGATGAAGGTGCCAGGGGTTGGGAGAGGGTAGGGGATGTCTTTGATGGGGACAAAACTCCGGTCTGGGGAGAGGAGAAAGTTCTGCAGATAGATGCAGGGATGGCTGAGCGCCACTGAACTGCCCACCAGAGGCCTGGCAGGTGGACACCTCAAGTGCTGTGATGCGGGGGCAGTGACTGGCTGCGGTGTCCCTTCCAGGAGTGACTGGGCAGCAGAGCGGGATGCAGCTCAGCGGGCAGAATGTTTGCCTGTCATGGGTGAAGCAGGGCTGGCTTCCATCCTCAGCGCCACGAGAACTGGTGTGGTGGTGCACAGCTGAGAGGAGCCCAGCATTCAAGAGGTGGAGGCAGGAGGATCAGAATCCAAGGTCATCCTCAGCTACGCAGTGAGTCTGAGGTCAGCCTGGGCTCCACGAGACCTAAGAAAGAAAGGAATTGGAATTGGGGGGAGGAGCAGGGAGATGGCTCAGAGAGTGAAGTGCTTGCTGTACAAGGTTAAGGACCCGAGTTCGAATCCCCAATGCCCATGTAAAAGGATAGCACTGCGGTACCCCCGTAACCCCAATTCTATGCTAAGGAGACTGACAGGAGCATCTCCCAGGCTGGCTGTCCAGCCTGGCTGAATCAGTGGACTCAACTCTAGGTTCACAGAGAACCTGTGTCAAAAATTAAGGTGGATCTCACCACTCAGAAGGCAGAGGATCTCTGTGAGTTGTGAGTTCGAGGCTAGCCCAGCCTACGTAGAGAGTTCTAGACCTGCCAGGGCTATGAAGAGGGAATCTATCTTAATTTGAAAAAAAAAAAAAGTGGAGAGTGAAAGAGGGAGACACTGAAGTTCACGGCTGGCTTCCGTGTGTGCACAGGCAAGCGCACACACACACACATACACACACACACACACACACACACACACACTCTGAGGGGGCAGAGGGAGGTGACAGGGAAGAGAGAGAGAAGAGAAAGTGGGGGAGAACACGTCAATCCAGCTGCACCCTAGGACTTACAACGAGGCCACCTCTTCCCCCAGGATGGGCACCAGCGCCTCTTTGGTCCCCCCTCTCACCCTTGCCTCATGACCCCTGGCCCTTGCTAACCTTCACCACTCCAGCCACACTTTGTTCCCAAGCTCCTTTGCACGTGCCGAGGGCACTCTACCCTCTGTTTGTCCCCAGATGGGCCCCATCTCAACATTCACTTCTGAGAGTGTCTTCCCATGGCCACTCCTGCCCTAGAATTTTTCCCATAGAGCCTTGCAATTTTCTTTCTCTAATTACTCACTTGTGGCCATCCTCTGCCACTTGCCCACCAAGGGGAGACACTGGACTGTTTAATTACTGAGCCCCTGGGGCTTACAGTCTGTGCCCCCAAACCTGGAACTTGTGACACAATCTAGACACTCCAGTGTGGACAGTGGGCATGAAGGTGGAACACACTCGAGTGTGAACAGTGGGCATGAAGGTGGAACAAACTCACTCGAGTGTGGACAGTGGGCATGAAGGTGGAACAGACTCACTTAAGTGTGGACAGTGGGCATGAAGGTGGAACACACTCGAGCGTGGACAGTGGGTGTGAAGGTGGAACACACTCAAGCGTGGACAGTGGGCATGAAGGTGGAACACACTCGAGCATGGACAGTGGGCACAAAGGTGGAACACACTCGAGCGTGGACAGTGGACATGAAGGTGGAACACACTCGAGCGTGGACAGTGGGCATGAAGGTGGAACACACTCGAGCATGGACAGTGGGCACAAAGATGGAACAGACACACTCAAGCGTGGACAGTGGGCACGAAGGTGGAACACACTCAGCCGCTGCTTTCTGTCACTAGAGGCCTTTCGCTGATGAAAAAACCTTCTCAGAGAGGGTATGTGGTTTTCCTGAGGCCACACAGCCAGTAAGGGACATACTGGGGCTGGTTCCAAGATCTGGGAACTCCAAGGTCTGTCCTGCTACCTGCGTGGTGTGAAGAGGGTAGACAAGGCAGTGGAGCCCAGTGGCAAGAGCCTGCAGTTCTTAAAACACAGGAGAGAGCTGGGTGTGATGGGTCGGCACTTTTAATCCCAATAGTTGAGAGGCAGAGACAGGAGGATCTCTGTGAGTTTGAGGCCAACCTGGTCTACACAGTGAGGTCCAGGACAGCCAGGGCTGTGTAGAAAGACCCTGTCTCAAAAACAAAACAAAAAAGGAAAACAAATGACAAACAGGCCAGAGCTGTGTGCAATTCTGAGACTGCTCCAGAGCTTTGCCAGGAGACAAGGCCCAGGTCCACACAGATACCCACACGTGTCCCGGCGGTGTTCACAACAGGGAGCCAGGAGACTGTATGTGGGTGGGGCCCTCTCCAGCTGAAGAAACTATTTTAGAAAGGGCATCAGTGACAGGGCAACATGCTGAACACAAAGTTATCAAGGTCCCACCTCAGACAAGGGAACTGTGCAGGTTGTTTTGATGGGAACCTGATGCTGGGACTCTAACTCAGGCTGGTCTGGAATTTTGGCCATCCTCCTGCCTCCACCTCCAGAGTGTTGTAATGACAGGGGTGAGCCCTCAGGCCTGGCTGAGTTGAGAGTTTCCTGAGTTACATCTGGGTAGGTCTGAGATAATTGTAGGGGCCCCCAGGTCTTCCTGTGATTGCTGTAGGGTCAGGGCCAACTTATGCAGTACCACTACCCGCCAGCAGGTGGCAGTGGTCTCAGGAAATGATCTCAGGTGTGGACTGACTGGGGGTGGGGGTCCACTTTTTCCAGATGAGGACTCTGGTGGGGTCTCTGCAAGAATGGCTACCTGGGTGGGTCGTGCTAGGCTATCCCAGCAGGCTCAGGATGACACAAGATGGCGTATCCACAGGAGCAGGACCTGGTAAGGCAGGTGCAGTAGGCAGGAGGCCAGGTCAGGGATACAGTAGGGGTCCACCCTTGCCACAAAGTGTGAGGTGGCTAATGTGACTGATGAGACTGGAAGAGCAGTGGGGCTGGAAACATTTTCCATGCCATTCCATAATGACTGACTGCCTCAGTTTCCCCCATGTGACAGAAGAGGAGCCAAGACTCAGAGAGAAGAAACTGTTTGCCCGGGATAGGGAAGGGGAGGGCTGTGGTCAGGCCCACCTGTGGGGTGTAGACCCTGCTGGCTCACAGTGGTTCACATGGCACTCAGTTTCCTGCCTAGGACCCTGGATTTAAACCAGGGGTCTAGTCACGCATGGTGGTACAGGCTTATCATCACTCAGAAGGCTGAGGCAGGAGGATGGCAAGTTTGAGGTCAGCGTGGACTGCAAAGCAAGATCTGTCTCAAGCCAACCAACCAACAGTGACTCTCAAATACTAGCAAGGCTCTGCTTTCCAGATGACCTAGGTATAATGCCAGGGTCCTGGACTGCCTGGCAATGCCTGCCAGCCTTTCTAGCCAGGAACCCCTATTTTATTTTTATTTGTATTTATTATTTATTTATCTTTTTTTTAAAGTGCTCTTAACTGATAAGCCATCTCTCCAGCCCCTTTGTATTTGTTTTTTAAGACAGGGTCTCACTATGTAGTCCTGGCTGGCCTGGAACTTCGCTATGTAGATAGGACTGGCCTTAAACTCATAGATGTCCACCTGTCTCTGCCTCCCAGGGGCTAGAATTAAAGGAGTTGACCACCACACCCAGCTAGGAATCCCTATTTAAAGTGTACTAATACTAGTGTACTAGTGTACACACCAAGAGCTTTCACGTGAACTGGGAGCTTTGTACCCATCATCTTGTGGGTTCTCCTGGTGACCCTCAAACTTGGCCACAGTGATCTCCATTAGCAGATGGGCATTGGGATGGGCTCAGGCAGGAGGCCGGGTCTGAGAGGCCCCGGGATGAAACCTCTCCACCTGCCCCCCACCCCGGCCCCATCAGGCACCCAGGAGATCCCCACCTTCTTCCTCCCTATTTGTCATGTAATAATGCATCTGCTCAGCTGTGGTACAAAATGGCTGCTTAGGCTCCAGTTGTCTTGCTGTGTTCAGTTTCTGAGCCCACTGGGAGACAATGATTTATGGCTGGTACTCCAGCATCAGTTGAAGCTGTCTCCCAGATAGTGGGGTATTGTGGGATATTTGTAAACTAAGTAAAGCGGTAAAGTGGTTCAGATTGAGAAAACCTTTAAACAGATACGTAAGAAATGAGCACAGTCACAGAAAAAAAAATAGTTTAAAAATAATAAGTCTTTAATGAGAGAGTAAAGTAATATAAAAAGAATAAGCCACATAAGGATGGGGAATACACAGGGTGTCTGGATCCTGTATGGTGCTTTGTTGACTTTGAATTTTTTAAATACTAATATACAAAAATCAGTAGCTGCTGAGAGACATTGGATTATGGAAACTGTTAAATTAAACCAACCTATATATTTTAAAAATGTCTTAACTTCAAAATGGAAGTCAGAAAATATATTGTGTTGGGGGAAAGGTTATGCCTTTGTTTCCATAGGAAACAAAGAGTTATGGTTCTCTTCAAAATTAATAAAGATCAGTTTGATTGGAGGAGACCTCCTGAAAATCTTGACTACAGACATGGAAAAAAAAATCCAAGAAAGACTACAGGACAGGTGATGTATATGCTGATCCCTCTACATGGGACAGCTTTGAGGCTGGATGAGACATGATAAATCTTGTTGGCTTCAGAGTTTCATGACTTACTATTACATGGCATCCTTTCACATGGCATGGATGGAGATTTATATTATAATTTGGTTATACAGTACAAGCAGACTTAAAAAGTTAACAGATGACTTTTACCTGCTCAAACATAGAACAGAAAAATCATCTTTAACTGACTTGTGCACACCACACACTCCATTGTTGTGTTAATGCAAATGTATATATTGCCTTTAAAAGTTTATGTGTTTTCAGAAAAGAAAGGCCCAGATACCAATGAAGACAAGTAGCCCAGGTAATCCAGCCTCTCAGAATACCTCTGGTGCAGTTTCCTCTAAATTCTGCATCCATAACAACTTCAAAGCTGCTACCTGAAATGGTTCAGCCTCACTGACTATCCAGCCAAGACTTCAGATAAGTTCTACACTTTCCCATCACATAGAGACTAAACAAAAAATAATACAGCTAGCTCTCCCAGGACTTGACCATTATCCCAATTTTCTCAGGGTCCCCTAAAGATGCTATCTCTGTCATTTCTATAGTTTTGAAAATTGTTTACTCTGTACTTCCTGTTTACTCGGGTAATATATCCATCTCAGGTCTTTGATAGGGTTAAAGACTAGATAGTTACAGTTACAAGTTTTCCTTGTTATCAAATCCAGAAAAGAAACTCACAAAAGATGTATAAACTGTACAAGACTTGGAGATATAAAAGATAAAGTTGTCTGTATCAAAAAAAAAAAAAAGATAAAGTTGTTTATCTAAAAAAAATGTTTTAAGGTCTAAAAAGATAGTAATACAAGTTAGAATAGGAAGTAAATTACATACAAAACTTTTGACTCACCAAGATAGGATAGATAGTAAAATATTTTCTCTAAATTTGCCAAATACAGATAGACAGGTCATTGTAAATGTAATTCTTACCTAACCATTGTTTTTATTGTATATAGTTTTACTATGTTAGAATTAAAACCTTTCCTTTTTATTTAGACAAAAAGAGGGAATATTGTGAGATATTTATACACTGTGTGAAAATGTATTGCTGTGATTGGTGTAATAAAAAGCTGAATGGTCAATAGCTAGACAGGATGTATAGGCGGGACTTCCAGGCGGAGAGTGAAAGGAAGGGGAGGAATCTAGGAACGCAGGAGAAGCCATAGAGAGGAAACAGGAGATACAAAATGGAAGAGAGGTAATGCCATGTGATAGAATGTAAGTGGGTTAATTTAAGTTATAAGAGTTAGTTAGAAACAAGCCTAAGCTATAGGCCAAGCTTTCATAATTAATAAGAAGTCTCTGTGTCATTATTTGGGAGTTGGCTGGCGGGACAGAAAAAGACTTGCTACAGTGGAGTAGGCCTACACACTGCCACCCACAATGCCCACCCACTCCTGCTCTGCTCCTTCCCCTCCCCTAAGCACCAACTCCATGAACCCAGTGGAGAGGGAAGGTCAGAGAAGTGTGGCCCACGCCATCCCTACATCAGCAGGAGAGGTAAAACTGGAAGATGCCTTTAAACTGTATCATGCAAACTTCAAGTGACATGGCAGGGACAGCAAAGGCCCTGTGGGTGGGAAGGCCCTAGCAGAGGCCCTGGCAACAAGCAGACAGGCCTGGCCTGTCTCAGTGTTTTGTCCCCAGTGTGGTCGGAGCTAGAGGTCAGGTACAGAGCCCGCCCCATACCCTGCTCCCCACAAGCTGCCTGGTGGCTGATGGCTGACCTGCTCTTGCTCCCTCCTTGATCCCTGCAGAGCAAAAGAACATAAACACCAACGGGGTTCGCCTTTTTGGCCCCAGAGCCTATCAGAGGGTCTGCAGGTGACACACTGGGTAGGAGAGGAGAGTATGTGTCTTTTTGTTTGTTTATTTTGAGACAGGGTCTCACTGTGTATCCCAGGTCGACCAACTGACAGTAATCCTTCTGCCTCAGCTTTCTGAGGCTGAGATTACAGATGGGAGCCTGGTTGACCTTCCTGTGCCAACCACGCATCTTATTGGCTGACATTGTGTTAGTTTAATTTACCTGTGACCAGTCACAGTGTGCCTCAGTTTCCCTGTTCACTTACAAGAACTCCTCTATAATCTATAAGAGGTGGGCAAAACCTGGCATGGAGACACACATCTTTCATCTGAGCACCCTGGAGATGGAGGTACAAGGATCAGAGGGTCAATGTCATCCTGCCTTATATAGTGAATTTGAGGCCAGCCTGGGCTGCTTGAGACTCTATGTTTAAATTGAAAAAGTGGGCCAGTGGGAGGCTGGAGAGGAGGCTCCACGGTTAAAGGGGCCAAGAGTTCCCGGCACCAAGGTCAAATAGCTCAGTTACCTGTAACTCCAGCTCCAGGGAATCCAACACCTTCTGGCCTGTCCAGGCACCTGAACACCTGTGCACATATACACATACAAACATACACACATACATATAATATAAATAAAAATAATAAAATCAACCTTTAAAAATAAATAAATAGAAGAGCAGCCAGGGTTTGTTGAATGGCTAAGTGAGCTTCCAGTCAAATATTCCCCAGATTCTTGGCCTGATACCATGGCAGGCCCAAGACATAAAAGAAAATTATCTCAGGCTTCCTGTGGGTAGGTGGATGTTCCAACCCACTGCCACCCTGGGGGCCTCTTGGAAGCTCACAGAACTAAGGCCGGGCTCCAAGAGCTCATGTCTGCCCTAGGTCAGTCCCATACGTGTAGACAAATCATGAAGGGGCCAGAATATGAAGAAAGGTAGCAGAGCATCATGGGCCATGTCACTGCCTTCACTAAAGGAGGGCAGCCTAGGGGACAGATGGCCAGTGTCCAGGACCAGGTCTGCAGTGGTCGACATCTTAGCAAATTCTACAGCCTTAGTTGGATTGACATTGCATTGGGGGAGTCTGGTTTGCACTTTCTAGGACTCTCTGATCTCAAGGGTTCTTGGCCCATCTCTGAGCAGGACATATTTGTCCACAAGGGACCTATGCATGTGTGATCAGCTTGGAGGTCAGAGACAAGTCTCCCGGACATTCTGGCCACCTCTACCAGCTGCCCCGGTGATTTCCCAAGGACACAGGAGCATCTGTATGGCTGAGCCTCTTCTAAGAGCCGCTAGGGCCAGCAAGGCTTTATTTTGGTTTGGCGATGGTTTTGCTATCAGAATTTCCATGAGTCGCTCAGAGCTCCAGATGCTGGGTCTGCATTTAACTCAAATGAGTGGCTGAGAAGCCATCCGGCCTGGGCAACCTGGTTCCTGGGGGGTGACCCCTGGGCTCAGAGCAGCTATTTTAAAGGAGGCTGCCATTTGGTCTTTGCCAAAATAGTTGAAAGAAGACCCCAAAATAGCAGCCGGGTCTGCCCTGGCTTAGACGGCATCGCATGCGGGCTTAGAGCAGACGTGTGGCCTGTCAGCAAGCAGGAGGCAGAGGCTGCTTGTCACCCAGGCCAGGGGCCCAGGAATGGCCTTCGGACTGCTTCATGGGGCCAGTGTCCCTAGCTCTACAGGCTGACGTCAGAGAAGAGGAAGCCTAGGAGGGCTGGCCAGGTCCTGAGACCCTAAGGAGCTGGCTTCAGAGCGGTGGCTGGTCCTTAGCGGCCCCAGGTTTTAGGGGGGGGGCTACGTGGTTCCCCTTCTTTCTAGAATATGGTTATGAGGGAGTGAGAATGTAACCCCTTCCCTGAGGAGGACAGAGAGGCCAGGGCCTTACTCAAGGTGTGAAATGGAGTGTCTGTCACATAGCAAGGCCTCCTGAGTCTCCGAGGCTATAGTGAGGCAGGGCAGTGGGGTGTCAGGTTCTGGAAGAAAAAGGTTGTTTTTGTTTGTTTGTTTGTTTGTTTGTTTGTTTGTTTCTCTCAGACAGGGTCTCACTGTGTAGACCAGACTAGCCAGCAATCACAGAGATCCTCCTGCCTCTGTGTCCTGGGTGCTGGGATTAAAGGTGTAGGCCACGGGAGCTAGAGAGATGGCTCAGCGGTTAAGAGCAGTGGCTGCTCTTCCAGAGGACCCAGGTTCAATGCCCAGCACCCATATGACAGCTCACAACTGTCTGTAACTCCAGTTCCAGGGACCCGGCACCCTCACACAGACATACATGCAGGCAAAACACTAATGCTCATAAAGTAAAAAACAAATAAAAAATTAAAAAAAAAAAAGTTTAGTCCACTGCACCAGGTCAGATTTTTTTTTTTAATACCTATGTGTGTGGGGGCCTGTGCATGTGAGTGCAGGTGCCCTCAGAGTCCAGCAGAGATAGCTGGAGTCCCTGAAGCAACAATCACAGGCTCCTGTGACTGTCCGTTGTGAGCTGACAGACAAAATGACAGTTGTGAGCTGTCACTTAATGTAGGTGCTGGGAGTTTGACCCCAATCTTCTGCAAAAGCCGCAGAGTAGTTCATTATGGACCCATCTCTGTAGCTCTCTAGAGGAGCTTTTCCAGAACCCACGTGGCTCAGTGAGACTCCACTTTGCCAAATTTACTCAAATCCTGCCTCCAAGACATCAGACTGGCTGAGTGGTGCCCCTCTCCGCTGAGCTTCACCTCTTCTCTTGAAGGGGGGCAAGTCACCGCCCACCAAGGGCTGTGAGGAGGATGCATGAGAAGATGGGGCTGCCACCCATGGGCCAACAGAGATACTCTACCCTGTGTGGTAGAGTCAAGCGGCATGGTTTGTCTGTGGCACCTACCACTGGGGCAAATTCCACTGTTCATCCAGAGAGTCTCCGGCCTAGCTGGCAGATCACCAGGTAAACTGAGGCAGTGGAGGAACAGGTGGAGTCCTCCTCCCATGACCTGTGAACATACTGGGCCTTTGGGGATGCTCCTGGGGTCATAGGTGCAAGAGGCAAGAGCAGGGGGGCAGGCAGGTGACCTTGAGCCCCTCCACGGCTCCCACACAGAACACTCAACCCTGTCCAAGAAGAGCTCTTGTGAACTTTGCACCCAACCCTGCCCCCAAAGTGCTCCTGTGGACTTTTGTGGTCCCCGGGGATGAGCTTGACCCGAGGGCAAGCCAGTCTTTCCCCAGAGGTCAAGGTGGAGTGAAGCCAGGAAAGGAAAGTTCCCTAGGCCCCACCTGCAGTCAACTGAGCTGGGTCCACACCTTCTACTGTCAAGAGAGGGAACTGGGACGTACCCTGAGGGGCTCTGGAGACGATGGTTGTGAGCCTGGAGTTCCCCTTTCTCCACCTTCCTTTTCTCAGCTTCTTTCTCCCACTTAACAAAAGAAAGGTTGGCCGGGCGGTGGTGGCGCACGCCTTTAATTACAGCACTCGGGAGGCAGAGACAGGCAGATCTCTGTGAGTTCGAGGCCAGTCTGGTCTACAAAGCGAGTTCCAGGAAAGGCGCAAAGCTACACAGAGAAACCCTGTCTCAAAAAACAAAAAACAAACAACCCCCCCCCCAAAAAAAAAGAAAGAAAGAAAGAAAGGTTGACCTGGGCTCAGGTGCAAAGGCCCTGGGGCACCAAACACTGGAACAACAGGACCCTCCCAGCCCTGGATAGTGATGTGGCTTTGGAGACGTGGTTTGACCTGTGCCAGGGAGCACCTTGAATATCTTGGGGAGCAGAAGCCCAGAGCCTGCTGTTTTTTGTTGTGTTTTGTTTTGTTTTCAATGACTGTATCTCCCAAGCATACACAACGACAGACCAGAGAGCCCTGTGGACTGGTAAATGAGCGGTGCAGCCCTCAGGTCCGAAGAACAGGGAGTCACTCTGAACAAAAGTTTCCATGCAGCTTCCAGCTGGCAGACACCCTAGTACAGAACCCACAGATGCAGCCCAGAAAGGATCCTGTACTGTCCCTGAACAGGGCCACCAGACACCTCCTTCTTCCCCCTGTTCGGGTCCAGGAGGGCCCAAGGGAGGAGTGGTGGATGCAGTTGGTGTTCTCTCATGAGTCCCACACAAGTGTGTGCACAGACAGTCCAGAGTCAAGAAGGGCAAAACCAGGAGCTCCTGGCCCATCCTTTGCCACCTGGGGGAGGGAGGGAGTCTTTGCACTGTCAATAAACTAAAAGAGGCAGAGGGATGGTGGAGCTCTCCCCTAACACAAGAAGAGCTGGGTTCCACCCACAGCACCACCAAAACAGGAATGGTGGCTTGTACCGTCAACCCAACACTCAGGAGGCAGAGGCAGGCAGATCTCTGAAAGTTCAAGGCCAGCCTGGTCTACAGAGTGAGATTCTGTAGATAGACAGATGGATAGATGCTAGAGAGGGGTGGCAAGATGGCTCAGCCAGTAAATGCACTCTCTACCAAGTCTGGTGACCTGAGTTTGATTCCTTAAACCCACATGGTGGAAGGTAAGAACTGACTCCCACAAGTTGTCCTCTGACCTCCACATAAGCACTGTGGTGTGTGTGTGTGTGTGTGTGTGTGTGTGTGTGTATGTGTGTGTGACACTAAAAAGTTCTGGAGAGCCAAGCTTAGTGGCTCATGCCTTTAATCCCAGCACTCGAGAGACAGAGACAGATGGATCTCTGTGAGTTCAAGGCCAGTCTGGTCTACAGAGTGAGTTCCAGGACAGCCAGAGCTACACAGTGAGACCCTGTCTCAAACAAAAGAACAAAGTTCTAGAGAGATAGCTCAATGGTTAAGAGCACTTTCTGCACTTGCAGAGGACCTGGGATCAATTCCCAGCACCCACATGGTAGCCCTCAACCATCTGTAAACTCCAGTTCCAGTGGGTCCACTGCCCTCTTGTGGCCTGCACGGGCATTGCACACACGTGATGCACATACAGACACAGACGCACAGATATAATGCTAATGCTCTCTGCTCAGCCTCTGTGAATGAGATGACTTTGTTCCAGAAATCACTGCATCAAATTCCATCTCTACAGTTGGATGAATTATGGAAGTTATGGAAGAATTGTCTTTCACAGTTTCAGTGTTTGAGATGTGTTAGAGGTTATGGGGTTTGTAATAATTTACAATAAAATTTGCATTTCAACTTTGAAAGGTACAAGGGAGGCCTGGTGTGGTGGGAGGCTGAGGCAGGAGAATTACTGTGAGTTCTAGGCCAGTTTGAACTACGACACAAGACTCTGATTCGAAGAAGGAAAGAAAGGAGAGGAGGGAGGAGAGCCCACTGAGTCACATTTGTGGGGTCTCCGTTTGATGGGGACCAACCTGTCTCATGACAGATTTCCTAAAACTCCACCAGGAAACATCATTAGAGCTCCAACTTCATAGTAAACTAATGGGGCTCAGAGAGGGTGAGTGACTTCCCCAAACCACATAGCCCATCAGGAAAGGGCCCAGCTTGTCTGCTCAGAGTCTCTGCCAGATTTGAAAGATCATTGTTCCTTGCCCTGGAACCTGCGAATGTTCCTCTAGGCTGAGGAAGTGAGTCATGCCAGACAGAGAATTGTGAAGATTTTTTTTTTCCTGCCCTTTTTTCTTCCCACTTTGAGGAAGAGAAAGGCAAAGGAGCCATGTGGGGCAGGATGTCATTCCCAGAAAGAGCCTTGTCTAGAGCCTTCCTTGGGCTCAGTTCATCCAGGGCTGGGGGCAGGGCACACAGTGGACAAGTCTGACCTTTAAAATGACCTTTTCCCATCCCCATGGTAATTCCTCTGAGGTCGGCCAGGGCTGTGAGCAAAAGAGTGGGTAGGTCCTCACTCCTAGCCTTCCCCCACAGCACACACATGCCCAAACTCCATCTTCTCCCATTCTGTGCCACACCAGGAGGAGACTCTTTGGATCTCCAGGAGAAACCAAGGGCTTCATTGTTAAGCTTGTGAGGAGAAACAGGAGAGAGGGGAGCCATTCCCTCACTCTGCCGCCCTCAGCCTTCTGAGTGCTATCCCTCCATCACTGAGACTTAGTTGAGAACCTGAGGCCTGGAGACACTTCCAGACACATCCATGGGGTAAATGGAGACCAGGGATTCAAGCTATGAATCTCCTTTGGAAAGACCCACCCTCCACTCCTCTCAGACCTTCCCCACCATACCCACATCTGCCCTGGCACTCACCCATTCCTCAGGCACCTGGAGCGCCTACTTCCTGAAGGCTGCTCTTTCTCAGCCTTGCGTCTTTCTGATGTGTCCCTTCCCCGGGACTGTCAGCATGGATACTCTGTAGTAAAGACTTGTCCCACTTATGGGGATGGACACTGGGCAGAAGATCTCGGCTTTCTCCTGGTCTTGCTTGCTACTCTTCTCTGAGAGTGGGGGTGGGGAGGTAGTGAAGGATGTCCTGCTCTAGAGCCTTGCAGCGTCTCTCCTGGCTTTAGTGTCTTTGATTTGCTGAGGGATGAGGGGACTGGGTGTCACATCTGTGGCCTCCCAGTGAGCAGGTAGCTCCTGGTGATCTTGTCACCTCGTGAAATTTGACCCCTATGCAGGCCTGCACAGTTGGAACTCCTAACGTCCACGTAGCAAACATGATTAACATCATTAGTGCAGGAGGAGAAACTGAGGCAGGGACAGAGTGGCCCGGAACCTGCTTTAGGCACCCAAGGGCAGAACTGAATCTTGTGCTGTTACTAGCTGTCTCTGTGACCTGTGACCTTGAGCTGGTTGTCAAGTGTTGTGCACTGCAGTGAACTCTTCCCTGCCATGGAGACGATAAGATGACATCTGACAGGGCTGGCCAGTCAAAGGCAGTGATCAGCCTGGCTAAGCCACCCACACCTAATGCCATGAACTTACCCAGAAGAGAGGGCTTTGCCAGTTACCTGGTCCTAAGCCTGTGGGGAAGGTGCCTGGTCCTAAGCCTGTGGGGAAGGTGCCTGGTCCTAAGCCTGTGGGGAAGGTGCCTGGTCCTAAGCCTGTGGGGAAGGTGCCTGGTCTAAGCCTGTGGGAAAGCAACACTGAAGGTAGATCAGAACCCAGACAGTCAGAGAGCCATGAACCTGTGCCTAGCCAGCAAGGCAGTAGGCCAGGGCAGTTGAGGAGAGTGTGGACCACGTGGCCCGGATGCCACGCACAGGCAAGGCAGCAACATGTCTGTGTCTCTGAAATCCTGCATTTTCTAGAACCAAGCACAGATGGACCCATTTAGACCTCCGAGAAGTCTCCAAAGTGACAGGTTCCACATCACCATCTGACAGGTGAGGAAGCTGAGGCCTTCTCTCGGATGCCATGGGCTTCTAACATGTGCAGGAGCCACATCTGCTCCTGGGTTTACTGATCTACAATCACAGCAGTTGCTGTAGTCCATCCACAGACCTGGTGGGACCGGCTCCAGGGCAAAAAGAACAAAGAAGCATAAGGCAATTTCTGGGCACAAGACCTCCATAAGCAACCAGGAGGTGGTGGAACACACCTTTAATCCCAGTACTTGGGAGGCAGAGGCACGTGGATCTCTGTGAGGCAAACCTGGTCTACAGAGTGATTTCCAGGACAGGCAGGACTACACAAAGAAATACACACACACACACACACACACACACACACACACACACACACAAAGAGAGAAAGAGAGAGAGAGAGACCTCCATAAGCCTAGAAGTGTGGTTGCCAAGAAATAATGGTGACTTTGTTTATTTAGACAAAGTCTCATGCAACCCAGGCTGGCCTCAAGCTCCGCATGTAGGGAGGGATAACCTTGAACTTCAGATCCTCCTGCCTCCACCTCTTAAGTACTGTGATCGTATGCTAGCACCACCACACCCAACTTTATGGGGGTGCTGGGAATTGAACCCAGGGCCTCCTGTGTGCTAAGCAAGCACTCTACCAACTGAGCTACAGCCCCAACCCCAAGATGTCTTTTTAAAATGCCCTTAGCCAGGCTGGGGGCTCTTGAAGGTCTTAGGTGATGAGTCGATGTCAGCCTGTTCTAGATGGAGACTGTGTCAGGGAAGAACACCTGAGGGACTGCAGAGATGGCTTGGTGGGGCAGAGCACTTGCTGCTGAGCCTGACAACCTGAGTCCAATCCCTGAAACCCAACCAACTTCTGAAAAATTGTCCTCAGACCTCCACATGCATGCTGCACACGTGCACCACACACACACACACACACACACACACACACACACACACACACACCGCACACCAATAAATACATACATACATACATACATAAATGTAATAAAAAAAAATTTAAGACTAAGTCTCACTGTGTAGCCCTGGCTGACCTGGAACTCCCTGTGCAGACCAGGCTGGCCTCGAACTCACAGAGATCCACCTGCCTCTGCCTTTCGAGTACTGGGATTAAAGGTGTGTGCCACCAGGCCTGGAATTTTTATTTTTTCAACATCTGAAACAGGGGCTAAGGAGACAGCTCAGTGGTTAGGAGAACTTACTGCTCTTGCAGAAGACTGGGGTTCAGTTCTCAGCACCCACATGGCAGCTCACAACTATCTGTACCTCCAGTTCTAGGGGATCTGACATCCTCTTCTGCCTTCATGGATATTGCATGCATGTAGCACACACACACACACACACACACACACACACACACACACACAAGCAAAATACTCATACATATAAAATAAAAATAAACAAATCTTTTTTTAAAATCTGAAATGGGCTGAGTGTTCTTCAGTGGCAGGGTGTTGGCCTCACAGTATGACGTCATGGGTTCAATCCCCAGTTTTGCTAAGGATCATGCCTGAAAAGGACAGCAGCGCCCCCCAAAACATCAATGTCGAATTGGCATGTAACCCAGCATTCCGGGGAAGGGCTGAACGGGGTCAGATAAGCGCATGGACATGGGTGGGGGGTAGTAGCCCAGTGTGTCATAGCAGCCTCAAGATAGAAGCCCAAGGGTTCACAGACAGACCAAAGCTGGGAACAAAACATGGCCACCCGAGCAGTGGACTATTATTCAGTCTTCAAAAGGAAGGGGATTCAGACACGTACTGCAGCTGTACCTGTTGAATAAATTGAATAAATTCCAAGCGGTGAGCCAGGCCAGGCACAAAGGGCCACACACTGCTAGGCTGATCGCTGGAGTCCCTGGAGTCCTTGCTCCACAGGATGTGGGCTTAAGGGGGTGGGGGAGGATGAGTCAGCATTTGAGGGGGACATAGTTTCAGTCTGGGGAGGTGAGAACCCTGTGGAGCCGGACGGTGGCGAGGCAGCACAATAGTCAGTTGGTTCTCTCCTTCCACCGTGTGGACTCCTGGATTTGAGGTTAGGCTCAGGCTTAGATCGTGCAGTGTGTCTTTATCTGGAGGGCAATCCTTCTTCTTCTTCTTTTTTTTTAAAGACAGGGTCTCCCTATGTAGCCTTGGCTAGCCTAAAATTTTAGGCTCACAGAGATCCTCCTGCCTCTGCCTCCTGAGTTTTGGGATTAAAGGCGTGGGCCACTAGGCTCAGCCAATTTTACGTTGTTTTGTTTTTTCTTAAGTGAAATATTAGCTGACCTCCTCCTTGCTCTGGAGGGCCTGAAGTATCACCTTCTTTGAGGCTCGTCAGACCCACCTGCCAGCCCTCCCCCTCCCCGCCCCGCCCCGTCTGCATAAAGGGATTGCTGAGGCCAGAAGATGAATTTCAATTGGAAAAGCATAGCTGTGATTTGTAAAGTTTACCCTGGGCCCTGCCCAGAGGACAGCCTCCTCCCCCCATCAGGTCTGGAACCCAATGTTCATGCATTCTTATTCTTATGAAGATGAAGCTGTTGAACTCTTCACAGCTGAACTGGCTGCTAGGTGAAGCCCTGCTCCCAGGGAGAAGTGACTATTCAAGAGAAGACACTGGGACTTTGTAAAGAGTAGGTCGTGCAAGGTCACACACTCTTGAGTGTTATTGGCCTGGGCCTTCACTGTAGGCTTCAACTCTGAGCCTTGCCCCACCCGCTCACCTGTCAGCCTCCACTCATAGCCTACTGGAGTGTGATTTTTGTGTAGACTCTCAACAGGCCTTGGCTCTTCCTCAGAAACTGACACTTGCTGTCTGCCTGTCCCGATCTGAGCCACCCCACCCCAGACTTTGCTAAGCCTCTTCTCAAAGCGCCCCCCCTTCTGCCTCTGCTGGCACCCTGTGGCACACATTAGTCCTCAACCCTCTTTGTAGCTGAGGATGACCTTGAACTTCTGATATTCCTGCAAGAGCTGGGATTGTAGGTGAGCAGCGCCATGCCATGCCTGGGTTATTCAGTGCTGGAATCTGGGGCTTCATGCATGGCAGATAAGCATGCTCTCAAATGAGTCACACTCACAGCCCACAGCTGCCGCCATTTCTTCCACGCATTTTGCAGACTGGGACATGGAGAACAATCTGCAAAAAAAAAAGGTCACTTGTGACCAGCAGGCTAGAGGCTGGACTTGAACCCAGCGCGGGTGGCTGCAGAATCTTCCTGTGTCCCAAGCTGGTGATAGACTAACATTCAGGAGTGTGGCAAGGCAGAAGGGCTCAGGGCCTGAACTCAGCTAAGCCCAAATCACCTGACCCTGTCTGTCCCAGGCACTTAGAAGTTTCAGCACTGACCTCACAGTTACTGGAACAGTTGCTCCAGGCCTGGCTTAGCCAGTAGCCATTGAACACCGACTGTGTCCCAAGCTCTGGAGATAGGCCCAGACTGTGATCGCATCATGATGGTGGCAATCTCAGGAGGGCAGGGACACATAATAAATGAAGACTTTTGTTGTGATTTTTTTTTTTTCTCTTTTGAGACAAGGTCTCATTCTGTAGCCCAGGCTAGCTTGGAACTCACTACAAAGACCAGGCTGGCCTCAAACTCAGAGATGCACCTGCCTCTGCCTCCTGAGTGCCAGGATTAAAGGTGTGGACAGCCAAGCCTGACCCAAAAAAGGTTCTTAAGAGGTGTGAATGGGCTGCAGGTAGAGTGAGTGGAGGCACACGGGCAGCCTAAGCAGGAGGAGTCATGGGCCTGCAGATCTGTGGATCTTCTTTCCAGGGAGAAGGCTGGAAGCTGATGGCAGGCTGGGGTCAGCCCATGGGGCTTTTATCCTTACCCATGTCCCCATATTCTCCCTGACACTAATGGACATGGAAGGTGAGGGGCCTGCAGCAGTTACTGTAGGTTGTGGGGCCACAGCCAGGAGCAAGAACCAGACCCCAGATCAGTCGAATGATAGTACCCAATCCTAGCCCTCCCCCGCTGCTATCAAGAGCACCCATAAAGTGTGGTGGCCAGCCGCTCCCTCTGCAATGTCACAGAGTCAGGGATGCATCCACAAATTGAGTTGGGGGTGGGGGAACCTGCCTGCCAGCAGCCCCAGCTTTAGTGCAGAGCAACGGTCTGATCCAGGCCTGGGCCCCTGCTCCCCAGAGGAGCACCCAAGAGTGCCCCATCAAGGCCTGCAACCCACCTCCAAGTGACACTTTACAACAAGGAAATCAGGGACCCCGTAGACAGGAAGGGATATGTCCCAGCAGGGTGTGTGTGTGTGTGTCGCCTCTGAAAGACCAGCAGGAGCTCCACAAGCCACCAGAGGTCTCGGGGATCCCAGGCCGCCAGGTGCATCAGAGTGCCTCATCAAGGGATTTGGAGACATGTTGTAACCCCCACTAAGGACTAGATAGAGTGTGTCCCCTCTGGGTCTCGGGACCCGGCTCCATTCCCTTTGGTGTTCTGAGGAAGGTCCAGGAATGACTGGTGTAAACCCAAGGAGAAAGGGCAGAAGGAAGTCACAGTACCCTGAGGAGGCTCTGGTGGCAGGTACCACTTCTGCAGTAAGGGGTGTAGCAGGCTTTGAGCCCCCTGCATTGTGGCCGGGTCACCTGCTGGCTCCAGGCTCCTCAGATACCACAGAACACAGCACAGGGACATTCACACCTAGGTGAGCAGTACCAAGGCTCTGCTCAGTCCGCCCCATCAAGCCATAATGGCCACAGTGGGGGGTGGGGTGCTGGTGGGGGAAGGGACCCTTCCAGAGCTCTTAAGGGTTGGAGCGCTCCAGGGTTGGGAAGGTCGGGTCTCCACACTTGAAAATCCTTGTTCTGGAGTCTGAGGGAGGGAACTGATGGCTCCAAGAGCCCAGTGCCCTGCCAGTTGTCTGTCTGTTCTTGCCTTCAGGTGCCTGAGAGGGGAGCGCAGGTCTGTGCTGTCGCCAGATGTCCTTAACTCATTTTTCTTAGAAGCGCCTACTCCGTGGTTGCTGCTCAGGCTTCATCCCTCCACCTGGCAGACCCGGAAACTTCCAAGCTTCTGGGACCACCCTAGACTTGCTTTCCCCCCAGTTGTGCCACCCTTGGAGTTTCCCCCGATAGCCAAGCCGCAGTGTGGCTTGCTGCTTTCCACCGTCAGCCCAGGCCAGTCCTTGGCGCACTAGAAAGGACCCAGATTCTGGCGGGTCCCCAAGGGTCTCCCCGCAAGGAAGGAGGACGGGAGATGCCCTGGGGAGCAAAGAGCCGAGGGGCGGGACCAACAGGTTCGAGTGCTGGGCGGAGCCAAGAGCAAGGGGCTGGGGTCTCTCCAGGTGACAGTAGCCACCGCCCGGCCCGCGCCTCCTCCCCCGGCGGTGATTGGCAGGCGGCCTGCGCCCCGGCTCCCAGGCGACCAGCGCCCCGCGGGCCCGCGAGTAGGAGGGGGCACCGGCTATATATACCGCTGCTCGGCGGGGCTGGGCGCGCGGGGACTGTCCCGCCACCGCCGCCGGCCCGTTTGCTCCCGCACCCTCGACCGGCGCGAAGCATCCGCCGGACTCACGGCCCGCCGCTCGAGCGCACGCACGGCACGCGGGCCGGGATGGCGAAGCGAGGGCCGGCAACGAGGACGCTGCTGCCCGGGGTCCTGC
>CABHPQ010001778.1:36142-71063 GCA_902168405.1 Peromyscus aztecus
CCAGGGTGATGTGGGTGAGCGGCAGAGGGCACAGAGACCAGGGTGATATGAGTGGCAGAGGGCACACAGACCAGGGTGATGTGAGTGGGTGGCAGAGGGCACACAGATCAGGGTTGCTACCTTGACATCTGGGGCTGCCTTTATTTCTATTTTTTCTGTACAAAGGACCTGTCCTCATTTCCTTTCCGTTGCTGTGATTAAAACACCCTGACCGAAGGCAGCTTAGGAGACAAAAGGGTTTATATTCTGCTTCCAAGTCTAAGTCCAGTCCATAAGAGATGAGAAGTCAGGACAGGAACTCAAGGCACAAGCTTAAAGGCAAGCCTGCTTGCTTTTCCATACAGTATTACTTCCAACAAAAAACTCACTCACAGCAGAGAAATTCAGCAGGAATCATGGAGGGTGCTGCCTGCCCACCCCGCCTCAGGCTCATGCTTTGCTAGCTTTCTTTTACAGTTCAGGATCACCACGCCCTGTGGCGCACACCTTTAGTCCCAGCATTGGGGATGCAGAGGCAGGTGGATCACTGTGAGTTCCAGGAAAGCCAGGACTACATAATGAGACAAAAACAACAAACAAAAATTAGCCAGGGATCACCTGCCCAGGGGATGGTGCCGCCCACGGTGGGCTGGGCCCCCCCTACATCAGTTAACAATCAAGACAGTTCCCCACAGACATGGCCTGTAGCCCTGATGCTCTGACTTCCGCATCTGAGACTCTCAGGTGACTGCAGGCTCTGTCCAACTGACCATTCAAACAGGATCTAATTCAGAGAGAGCCTCTCATGCCAGGCTCACACCCTGTCACTCACCTAGCTACTACATCCCAGCCCTACTCTTGTACTTTTAAGCTACTAAGTTTTCTTCATCGATTGAGTATTAACTAATTGACTGATTGGTTTTGAGACAGGGTCTCACTCTGTAGCCCTGGCTGATCTCTAACTCACTGTCTAGCCCAGGCTGGCCTAGGGCTCACAGAGATCCACCTGCCTCTGCCTCCTGAGTGCTGGGATTAAAGGCGTGCACTTCACACCAGGCTAGACTTTTTTTTTAATTTATATATGTGTGTGTGTGTGTGTGTGTGTGTGTGTGTGTGTGTGTGTGTGTGAGTATTGGCAGCAGAGGAATGAGCAGTCCAAGGTCATCTTTAGCTACAAATTGAGTAGCCTGGGCTATATGGGACCTTGTTTAAAAAAAAAAAAAGCCACAGTCTCTAAGAATTTAAGGCTACACTGGTCTACATGGTGAGTTCCAGGCCAGCCAAGGGCTACATAATGAGTCCCTGTCTCAAAAGAAAATAGGAAAAAGAAAGGAAAGGAATTTGGAGGAAGATTCAGGCCACTCAGGCCGAGCTCCACACAAGCAGTGACTTTGGTAGCAATAGCCACCTTCCGATGACACACGTCCTCGGGCTGGAAATTCACAGCTGTGCTACCTACCTTGTGGCTGTCTCCTTGCTCTGCAGCTCCCAGACTGTGTCTTCTCCCTGTGTCTGAACGTGTTCCTTCTCTTTATGTCTATACCCTGATCTCTAGCTATAAGGACACCAGCTCTGTGGGATCGGGTCCCATAACAATGACCCCGTCTTACTGCATTCTGAGCCACTGTGGGTTAGGCCTCCAGTATTTGGAGACGCAGTCTTCCTGTAACAAAACCTTCTCATGGACAGTGGGAGGACAATGTCATATGCAGAGTCACCCACTGACCTCTCCTCTAGCCACCAGGGCTTGGTACCCTGTCCACATCCCAAGCTAGCAAGTGCAGAGTGGAGGGCACACGTGTGAAGATGGATGAAGCAGAGCAAGGCCCTCAACACTTCCACCCAGGCCAGCCTGGACCAGCCATGAAAACAGGTCCAGGCCCTTGGACCAGTCACCCAGAAGGGCAGTGCCCCCTGACCTGCGTTGGTGTGGTGAGATGACAGTTTCCCTCCCTTCCCCCAGGGAGCCCTGGACTCTTCCAAGCCTGTTGATACCTGCCCCCCCCCTCCCCAAGGAGGATGCAGGCTTACAGGGAGGCAAGGGGACCTGGAGAAGACCCCAACCCTCCAGAGCCCCTTTGAACCCCTCCAGGGCCAGGCTTATTTGTACTTCAGAGCTAATGTCGCTAAGGTTACATTTGCCACCAGAATATGCTGATGAACACAAACAGCTCCTAATTACCCTCCAGAGGGACAGGGGGACAACGAGAGTCTAACCTGGGGTGCTGTGCCTCTCAGACTCACAAGAGCACTGGGGGTTCCAGAAAGATCGAGGAGCCTGGGCCCAGCCTTGGTTCAGCCAGAGCCCCAGATTGGCTGGAAGACCTTGGGAAAGCAGGTGCTGAAGTGATGTCTTCACCTTGACCTGCACCTGACTCCCACCCCCACATCCTCCCGGCAGGTAGAAGCTACAATAGATGTCCAAGACATGTCACCCTAGAGTCTCCCGAGGCCCTCTCCTTGTAGACAAGGATTTGTGAGTGTCTGAAATGGGTCTCACCCTTGCTGAACAGGCCTCTGAGGACGTGTGCATGTGTTTCCTGTGGAGCCGCACAAGGGCTCTGGTTGGTGGCTTTGAACAACACAGACTTAAGTTCCTCACAGTCCTGGCAGCCAGCAGTTGGCGGTGGGGTGGGCAGGGCTGTATCCCCTCCCGGAGTCCAGAGCAGACTACCTCCTACAGCTCCTGGGCTCCAGGCACTGGGTGGTGATGACCATCCCCGGTGCCCCCGCTCTCTCTCCCCTCTCCTCTCTGAAAGGGCACCTGCTGCTAGGTTTAGGTCTGCTCAGAACCCAGGATGATGATACTCTTGAGAACTTCAGTGATGTTGTCTCTGCAGAGCCCCCATTGCCAAGGAAAGTTCCAGAAGCTAGGAGGCAGACTTATCTTTTGGGGGCCAGTGGGGTGCACATTCTGCTTCCTACAGCTAGGGAAGCCCTATTTATCCCAGCTCCACTAGCCTGGCTGGGCTGTGGATGGAGCAAGCATGGGACTGGCCTGTCAACCCCTGTCCAGTGCTGTAGACCAGGCTCAGGGAGCAGAGGAGCTGGCCCTGTGTGGAAATGTCTGGGAGTTAAAGCAGAGACAGCCCCATACTCAAATGGATCACTAAACACTAAACACTGGACTCGGGAAGACCAGAGCAAGCCCTACAAGCTCTCCATGTCCAGCCAAGCCCCAGGGCCTTTGCGCTTCACTACCTCAAAAGCTCCCTTCCCTGCGCCCTGTTGAAGCAGGCCTCCCAAGCCCACACATCTCTTTCTATTCTTCGTGTCCCTGCCACGAGCTCTGCGCCTGTAAGAGCAGGGTCCCATCTCCTCTGCCCGTTTTGCTGAGGCACCCCCAGTATCTAGAGAAGGAACCAGCATGCTGGATGGACAGACAAATGTTTGTGAAGTGAATGAGTGTGCATGAACAGGAGGGCAAGGATCCCGTCCCAGGCAGCTCTGGTCTGAGGAAGGACTTCCTTCCTGTTGGGGGTGAAGGCCTAGGACTGTTTGGGGACTCAGGGTGTCCGTTCCTGCAGAGCTGAGGTTGGCTCATTCTAGCTAGGTAAGAGCCAGGCAGCCCCCTGGGAGCATCAAGCTGCCTTCACACCTGGTGCAGGGGCCAGGCTGACCGTTTGCTGGTGTGTGCAGTGCCCAACTAGGGCCCTTTTGGTGAGAAATGTGCATTTTCGCGCAACTTGGCCCAGGAAATCCCTGGCTATTCATGTGCTAACCACAGGGTCTGGTCCCCAATGGCTGCCACAAACAGGAACCAGAAGGAGAGCTTAGGAGCCTAAGGTGGGCCAGGAAGCCATCCAGGGGGTAGAGGCCTCTCTTCCACATGCTCCTGCCCCGCAGGGAGGCCATGGTCCTCAGATCTCTGATCCCTCACACTCATTTTGGGGCCTTAGCTGTCCCAGCCAGTGTGTCCCATGGTGCTCAGGGAAGACCCCGTCAGGTCACATGGTTTCAGCCCCAGTTTAGCTGTTGACATGGCCAGTGGCCACACCCTCTGCGAGCCTCACTCTTCTTACCTGTAAAATAAGTCCCAGTTGCTTTTGTCTTCAGCATCAGGTTCTGAACAATGGAGGTTCAGAGAAAGGGCTCCCCAGGCTGCAGCTCTGTCCTGCCCACCGCCGTCAGAGCTAACTCAAAACATTCCAACAATCTGGTATCCGGAGAGAGTCTGCCCAGCTCTCTGACAAGCTGCTGATGTCTGTCATGCCAGCACTCAGGTCACGGAGACAGGACATTCAGGAATCTGAGGCAATCCTCAGCTACCTAGCGAGTTGGAGGCTACCCTGGGCTACATAAGATTCTATTTCAAAAACAGATAACAGCATAAGCGCGTCCCAAGCCACCATAGGACACACGCTAACAGGTTGCTGGGTTATGGGGCTGAGATGCAGCCCGCCTCCTGTTTTGTTTTGTTATGTTTTCCCCCGGGAAGTTGTTTCTCAGCTCTTCTCTCTGGAGCCACAAGGATTCTCCCACGCTCCTGTCTCAGGGATTGTATTGCTGACGGACAGTGACCCTCCCAGTGGGGCTAGACGTGGTGAGAAGCCTGGCTGGGGCTTTAGTCGTGGCTGGGGGGCTGTGCTAATGTACATAGGGGAAGATGGGGGCCACAGGCAGGAGCTTCCAACATGGGGGGACGGGTAGGAAGGAGCTTCCAGCATGGACACAGCCAGCAGCGAGGCCCCTGCGGCCCCTGCATCACTCACCCCCTTCTGTGTGTCTTCTCCCCCACTAAGTGAGGCTGGTCACCTGGTCACTACCCTGTCCTGCCTGATCTGATTCTCATGGACGGTCTCCATGCTGACTCTGGACACATGGCCCACTGAGCTCACTCCCCCGCTTCGGCCACCTAGGTCTCATTCAGTTTGTGACTGTGAGGAGCTGAGGAGTGGACAGACCAGAACAGGGCCTGAGGTCCTGGCAGGGAACTGATGGTAAGAAAGAAAACAAGAAAATGAGGCATTGTCTTAGAAGGTAGTGAGAGTCAAGGGCAGAGAGAGGGGTTTCTGGGGAATGCCCCGAGTGCTCGATGTCCAGGCTGGGCCTTTAAGGCAAAGCTCCAGGAAGCCTTGCTCAGGAGGGACCCAGAAGCCAGCAGGGAGTCAGCAAGCGCTTCCAGGGTGGGCAAGCCACTCTGAGTGGAGGGCATAGCAGGCTGGGGACTGGATCAGAAAAGCTCCAAGACAGCAGTGGGGAAGTATGTTGGGGTGGCAGGAAGAGGCCAAGGGGGTGGGGGACCCTTGCAAGCCCTGAACTCCTACTAGAAGTGAGGCCGAGCTGCTGCGCTGTTTGAAGCCGGGCACAGGCCTCGGTTATTTGGTTGGCAGAGTTTGCCCTGAGACCAGGCTGTGGGAGCAGGACACTGAGACCGGCCTGGTTCCCTGGAAGGAGCAGGGATGAGGAATAGGAAGTGCAGGGAAGCAAGTAGGGAGAGCGGCCACGCCAGACTCAACAAGTACCACTGGGGACCTTTGACTCCCCATCCCTATACAACCCCCCACTCCATCCAAGTCTGGCCAGAGGGACCACGCTGCTTCAGCTCAGAACGGCATTTGTTTGCTTCTTTGCAATGAGCAGTTTATTTTCCAGTTTTTATCTGGCACCCACCTCCCTTGTCATGAGCTCACAAACCAAAGAAAGAACGCCAGGAATTTCCCAGCAGGACAAGGGCCCATGGGCAGCCAGGCTCACAGTCAAGCATCTCCATCCGGCCCCCTCACCCCTGCCAGCCCGGCATCCTGAGGCTCAGAGCCAGCAGCAGTCCCGAGGGAGGCCTTGTGGGTCCCATTGGAGCTGATTCCCGACTCTGCCATCTACGTTTGTCTTTTCAGAGATCCTTGGAAAGATCCCTCAATCACAGAGCAGTCAGCCTCCAGCATGGTGGTGGCTGCCAACAAGCAGGGACCCTCACAGACATCCCCAGGCTTCAGGCCATCAGCTGAGTGCTCAGGGCCCTGATAGGACAAGACTCAACAGGCAGAGGGAAGGTGGCAGGCAGAAGCTGGGGTGTCCCTATCCCCCAGAAGAGAAATCTTTGCACCTCCGCAGTATAATCTTGGACAAATCACTAAATCCCTCTCTTCTGTGCTCTGTCCAGCTACAAAACAGTACTTAGGTAGCTTGGGGCCCCTAATTAGGCCAGCTGGCATGGTCCTGGGGGCTACAGATGAAAGGCCGATTGAAGTACAAAGCCCTGTTCCTGTGAACCATTCCCTGGCCCAGGCAGGACTGCAAGCCCTTAAGTAGAGGAGGGAGGGTGTGCTCAGCAGTGAGAGGAGGCTGGGCCTTGGGGCCACTCACACTAGATGGGGACAGTGTCAGGCCCTGAGAGGCATCTCTGAGCTGCACTCCTGGAAGCCACCCCTTTCCTGTCTCCTCGCTCTGCCTCCTGCAGAGACTGTGGGACCACCACTGCTGACTGCAGGCAGAGGCTGCCCTAGACCAGCATCTGGAGCTCTGACATACAGGCCAGGCCAACCTGAACTGCTGCCCCCACACACAGCCACCTCGGCCCTCTGTTCTCTGGCCCTGGTGGCCTGACCTCTGCTCCTTCCTAACTCCTGCTGTCTTTTGAAGCCAGTTTAGGATTATCCTTGGCTACATAGCAAGTTCAAGATCAGCTTGAGCTACATGAGACCCTCTTCTAAAACACCAAGAACTCAAATAACAAAATAATTAATTTGGAACGAGAGCTGGGAGTGGTGGGCACACACCTGTGATCCCAGCTGCTGGGTGGGGCACTGAAGCAGGAAGACTTAGAAATTGAGACCTGGGCAACCGTAAGAGAACCTTTCTTTCTTTTCTTTCTTTCTTCCTTCCTTTCTTTCTTTCTTTGTTTTGTTTTGTTTCTCGAGACAGGTTTTCTCTGTGTAGCTTTGTGCCTTTCCTGGATCTCGCTCTGTAGACCAGGCTGGCCTCGAACTCACAGAGATCAGCCTGGCTCTGCCTCCTGAGTGCTGGGATTAAAGGCGTGTGCCACCATGCCCGGCCCTTTCTTTATTAAAAAGAGAGGAAAGAAGGAAGGCAGAGAGGGAAGGAGGGAGGGAGGAAGGAAGGAAAGGAAGGAAGGAAAGAAGGAAGGAAGGAAAAGCCATGCTCAGTGGTATATACCTTTAATCTCGGTATTTCTGAGGCAGAGGCAGGTGGATTTCTGTGAGTTCAAGGCTAGCCTGGTCTACCTAGTGAGTTCAAGGTCAGCCAGAGCTATACAGTAAAACCCTCAAAACAAACAAACAAACAAACAAACAAACAAAAACAAAAACAAGATTAAAAAAAAAAGAAGGAAGGAAAAAGGAAGCCAGAGGTTACGGGGTGTGTGTGTGTGTGTGTGTGTGTGTGTGTGTGTGTGTGTGTGTGACAAAGCCGGGTAGCAGCATTTGATGGGGAAAGTACTTGAAAGGTGGAAACTACGCTCATCAGTGCCCGGCTCACAGAGGGCCTTCCTGGGTACACATGGGGGTCTAGCCCCAACCTTTCTTTTATTTGCCAAAATCACACAGCAAATGATTTCTCAAACAGGCCAGGGAAGCAGAAGTCCCCCCAGTGGAGCCCAGGTGGCCCTGGGGAACTGAGTTGCTCTGTCCATTCCCATCTGTTCGCCCTCAGCCACCGCCCCCTTTCCAGGAAGGGTTAGAGAGAACCTCAGAGTCTCCTGTTGGCCAGTGAGACAGTGAGACGGACTTCTGGCTTCACTCCCTTGTGACTCCATGGGGCCTCACACCTGCCAGGCACCTGTGCAGGCCCGTGTGAAAGGCAGAGAGGGGAGGGGAGGCCTGGCCCTTTGAATCAGCACCACTCCCCCCTGCTACCCTTGGTCTTGAGGCAGCAGGCGCTGGCTTTCCCACGTGGCTGACAGCAGGTGCTGGCTACAGGGGTCTTTTCTGGAGGGGCTGTGTCTTCTCCCATCCCATCATAGTCTGGGAGACCCCAGCAGGCCCTGGCACATCTTCCCTTGCAGCAAGCTGGATTCTGACCTGGTAAGTTGGGTTCAACTTCATACAAACGCCAGAGCAGCCTACAAGCTCTGGTCTGGTGGTGTTCTCTAGAACAGAGAACTGAGAAACTAGACACTTCAAGTGAGAGGCTTCCAACCCATGTCACTCCCCACCCAGACTCTCCATAGTGCTCAGGGCACAGAACCTCAGCCAGGCCCCTCCCGTGTTCTCCATTCTACCCGCCATGCTTGGCTCCTCCCAGCCACACTGTCCTTACAGGCTAAGGTGCACTCCATGTACTCTTTGCCCCTTTGCCCCTGTGCACTGTGTGCTTTGAGGAAACCAAATAGAAAATGGCCCGGGGTTGCGCTGAAGGTGGTCATTTAAGAATGAAGGTGAGCTAAGCCAAAAGGTACACTCAGATCTCCACTTGAGGGGAGCCTGCCTAGGTTTCCTCCAAAGCACGCTTGTCTCCACCCCCATCATCTGTTACCTGGGTTCTCCTGATAGTGACCAAATGACTCTCCTAAGCACTTAGCCCCAGAGTGTCTTGTGGCTGTCCCCATTAGAGAGCATAAAATAGGTGTTTGATAAGAATTTTTAGAATGCCATGGGTGAGTAGGAAAATGGAAGTTGCTGGTCCCCAAAATACAGTCTTTTGTCCCAGGCCTTCAATCAGGATGGGGATGCCCTGGGCCTCAAATGTGGGTTTATTTTAAACTTGTTGCCAGAATGCACAGTAACCTATTGACTTGACCTGAATTAATAAGCCAAGTCTGGTTCTTTGGAGTTAACAATTCCTGAAGTTCAACTCAGAGATAAATGAAAAAAAAAAAAAAAATCCCCTCCCTGAAGCCAGGCAGTGGTGGTACAGACCTTTAATCCCAGCATTCGGGAGGCAGAGGCAGGCAGATCTCTGTGAGTTCAAGATCAGCCTGGTCTACAGAGTGAGTTTCAGGACAGTCAGGGCTACATAGAGAAACCCTGTCTCAAAAAAAAAAAAAAAAACCCAAATAAATAAATAAAAAATAAATCCCCTTCCTATCTGCTCCCCGCCCCCCCATCCCAGCTTTCCACATCCAACACCAACCCAGAGGGTGCAGCCCAGCATTGGGCCCCTCTGAGGCCGGCTGTGCCCAGCTTGTCTGTAATGCAGACAGCACAGCCTTCCAGATGCTCCTGGAAAGACGGCCACTTCAAACACCCGTTCTGCCCAGTGCCCGCAAGCCTCCGTGTATTTCAAAGGCACAGCCAGTGGAACTTTCCCTGTAATCATTAGGCCCCAGCTTGCCTTTAATGGACCATTAAGGGGGATGTGATAAAGAACACTCCTGATCATTACCTTGTTCTGAAGGCCCTGGAGCCCACCTGGAGGGGCCCGCAGGGCAGTCACCTAAAGTGCCAGCTCTCACAGGGATGACACCGGGAGGAGCCAGGACCCTGTCCAGCAGTAGCCCTGGCCTGCAGTGGAGGCCATGGCCATGAGGGTGGGATAGCCTACCCAAGAGTCACTTTCTGCATGGGAATACTGACTTCTACTCTGCCACCTACCTACTTGGTATGAGCGCTCACTCAGTCAGGCACGTTGCCTCGCTGGGTCTCTTTTCCCAACGGTGGGCAGGAATAACAGGGCAGCCTGCAGCTCTGCTCTGAAGCACAGGCAAAGTTTACACAGGTAAAACACCAAAAGAAACGCTCATCTGAATCATGATCCCCCAAAATTAGTGTCTGTATGGAGCCTCAGAATGTCACCTTTGGAAGCCAGGCTTAGTGGCTCATGCTTGTCCTCCAACACTTGTGAGGCTGAGACAGATCAATTTGGTTCATATTATGATATCTAGGAAGCAAAGAAAGGACAGGAAAGAGGCCTGGGATAATATGTTCCCAAGGATCCACTCCAGTGACCTTCCTCCTCCAGCTAGGTCCCATCTCCTAAAAGTTCCAGAGTCTTCTAAAATAACAACACCGTTGGGGATTCCATGTTAAAAATGTTAACCTGCTGGGTAGTGGTGGTGCACACCTTTAATCCCAGCACTCAGGAGGCAGAGGCAAGCTGATCTCTGTGAGTTCAAGGCCAGCCTGGTCTACAAAGTGAGTTTCGGGACAGCCAGGGCTACACAGAGAAACCCTGTCTCAAAAAACAAAACAAACAAACACAACAACAACAACAAAATGAGCCTGTGGGAAGCATATCAGATACAAATGATCCCAGTGTTCACTGTAACTTCCTCCTGGGACAGGAGAAGTGATTAACTGGCCCTGTTTACAACACAAGTTCTGTGTGCATGTGTGTGTGTGTGTGTGTGTGTGTGTGTGTGTGTGTGTGTGTATTGATTGTGCACATGCATACATTCATAAGTGAAGACCAAATGTCAATGTCACATGTCATCTTCTATTACTCTTCACTTTGTTTTTGTTTCTTAAGGTTTATGTGTTTTTATTTTATATGTATGAGTGTGTGCCTGCATGTAAGCCTGTACACCATGTATACACAACAGTACCAGCAGAGACCAGAAGAGGGCATCAGATTCCCTGGAACTGGAGTTACAGACAAGTGAGAGACCCTGTCAGTCTCAGAGAGAGACCCTGTCTCTCACTGAACCTGGACCTCACTGATTCAGCTTTGCTGGCTATCCAGTGAGCCCCAGGGATTCCCCCTGTATCCACCTCCCCTGGGCTCCAGTGTGTGCCGCCATGCCCAGCTTCTTACATGGGTACAAGGGGTTCCAAACTACGTAAACCATCTCCTAGTACCAAGGTGGGTATCTAGAGCTAAGTTTGAGGGAGGCAGGCCATGTAGCAAGAGATCAGAAAAACTGCAAATACCCCAAAAGATTGGCCATGAAATCAAAGCAGTGGAGGTCATGGCAAGGTCTGGTCATTGCCACTGAGCATGCTCACCACCTCCCCCACTGCAGATGCAGTCACAGGCCCCTCCCAAGACTCCTTTGGGTAGGGGAGGAATGAGCAGCAAAGTCAGGGCTCAGTCTGCTGGGCAAAGAGGTAATATTGGTCGTCGGTCCATCTTGTCCTTCAGAAAGGAGAGCTGAGGTCCTTAGCAGACCCCCAGCTGGAGCTGTCCTCAGATGTCAGGGCTGGGGAAACAAGTGGTCTAGAGATTGGAGAGGCCACAGGCGACGCCCGCAGAGCTTTGGGCAGCTGAAGAGTGGCCTGTTCCCGCAAAGGTCACTGGTCTGGAATTCCTCTGCTGCGACTTTGCCACCGAGGGCCATGAAAGTCCTCATTCTTCCTCTCCCGGCAGTGCAGCAACACTTAAAGCTGCCCTCTCTCCCTCCTCCCTCTCTTCTTTTTCTTTTAAACTTTGTGTGTGTGTGTGTGTGTGTGTGTGTGTGTATGTGTGTGTGTGTGGTGCCTGCATGTAGGTCTATGCCTTCAGAAGGCATCTGATCCCTTGGAGTTACAGACAGCCATGAACTGGTATGGGGATTCCTATGAGTGTCCCTCCCCACACCCCTGCCTTGATGGGTGCTGAGGAAACCAGGGGTCTGCCAGGAGCAAAGAGACTTTATTCCAGCTGGCTTTCTGCCTCAGTACTTTGTATCTGCTCTAGACAGGCCTTGGTGGACAGTAGGGTCCCTAGTCATCTGCTCAACAGGCACTACAAGGGCCAGCCAGTCCTGGGCTGAGCCAGGGCCATCAGATGAAGAGGGCTTACCCTGCCATGGGGGGCCTCACAGATCAATGAGGAGGCAGGAATGTCACCAAAGGTCACCTGTTCACAGTGGACACCTGACCCAAGAACAGAGGAGCACTTAAGATAATGGCCTTCAAGGGCCTGAAGGAGTCATGGGGGTTCCTCTATAAGGGGCCTGCTTATGAGATGGTCAGTCATCTCCCAGCATCTCTGTGGTGTTGAGGGCCAAGAAGCAAGATCTCCTGTTCTCTGCCATGTACCCCAGTCCTGCAGGCTCACTAGTTTCTGGAGAGTTTCCTGTCTGTGACTCCTGGGATTACAGACAGCCACCACCATGTCTGTCTCCATGCGGGACCTGGGCATCGGAACCGGGTCCTCATACTTGTGTGGTAGCCATCACTCCAGTTCTGTCTGTCTGTCTGTCTGCTGCTTGTTCGTTTCTTCTTCACCCCCTTCCAGCCCCAGGCCTGCATGTATAAAACTAAGGTTACACTCGGGCTTCGGCTGTCCCAGCCAAGTGTCCAGTGTGGACCTAATATGGACATCTCTATCACTGAGTGTCAGAGGCAGAATCTGGAGCTACATGAGCTGCAGAGCCCTTGGGGGATGTTGCCATGGGGACTTTGGTGGCTCTAGGGGTAGCCCTCCCCGTTCCTTGATGTTCAGAGATGAGACTGTGCCTTCCACCCAGCTGGCAGGCAGACTCTCTGACCATGTGATGGTGGGGGGCTGTGACACATCTGTCTGTCTGTCTCCTCACTACCCTTCTGCTTCTCTGATTCTCAAATGGTCCCTTAATTGGCCATTTGTCCCCTAAATTAGGGGTGATTAGGATCAACCCTCAAGCAGTATTTCAGATGGTGGCCAAGGGGTCTGAAGTTCCTTACTGGAGTCCCAGGGCTCCTCTGACTTGGTCACAAAAAGGTCAGCCCTCTGGCCTGGCATGGATGTCTGGATGACCTCTGACCTCAGCTTGTAAACCTGACTCTGGAGATTGAGACTGGAGGGACTCAGGACAGTGGCTCACTGGACGGTGCCAGGGCATGCATGCAATGGTCCTCCTGCGCCTCCTCCATGGCCTGGGCTCTGCAGGGTGCCGCCCCAGCCGGAGGCGACACAGAGACCCTGGGCCCAGAACACTCCTCCTGTCTACTTCTGGGAGCTGGGCAAGCCTGCCAATACCTCGACAATGGGGTCAGCTATAGTCTCCACATGCCACAGTAGGGTCATAGGGACAGCTACATACACCAAGCTCTTTGCAGGCAGACAGGCGAGCAGCTGGGTCTCCCAGTCTCCAGGCCAGGCTCGATGTCAACAGTTATCAACCTATGGGTCACGACCCCCTGGCGTCGCATGCATATCAGATATTTACATCACAATTCGTAACAGTAGCAAAATTACAGTTATGAAGTAGCAATGAGATAATTTTATGATTGAGGGCCACCATAACATGAGGAACTGTATTCAAGGGTCGCAGCATTAGGAAAGCTGAGAACCACTGCTCTACGGAGATTTATCAGGTTTAATTGGCTCAGAAACCTCCAAGGGCTTCCATTATCTATCCACCCTCATCCTGGAACTGAAAGGTTGTGAGAATGTGTGTGTGTGTGTGTGTGTGTGTGTGTGTGTGTGTGTGTGTGCATGTATATGCATGTGCCTGCGTTTCTCTGGACAGTCTGCACCTGTATGCATACACACAGGTGGGCGAGATCCCACAGGCAGGCAGGCCTTGTACAGCTGTGCAGGTTGTGGCCTGCGCAAGGACGCCTGGCTTCTGGCCAGTGGTCCACTGCTTGACATGCCATGTGCCCAGCACGAGCGGCTTTCTTTCCCTCCACAGCACAGATGCTGTGGCAGTGGGCAAGACTTCAGAGCTGCCAACTCTCCCCTTTGTGCCAACCATGCTCAAAGGCCTGGGCTGGCTCTCCTCCCACGCTCCCCACACCTGTCTCTCTAGCTCTTTTATCAGCTAGGGTGAGTTTGGGGCTGTCAGCTCTCAGTGTGTCCCCACCAGAGACAGGCAGGGCCAGACAGTGGTGTCACACAGATAGAATTCATGGTGTCTCCAGTCCCCTGGGCATGACCCAAAAGACCAGGCCAGTTCCTGCCCACAGGAACAAGAAGTTCTTTGGCTCGGGTCCAGCTGGCACCAGCCTCCATGAGTTGGCCACCACAGCAGGCATCTGAGGAAAGGGTCATGTGACCACTGAGTTGGCTATGGATGAACACCCAACTTGAGGTTCTTTGAACACCTACAACTAGCAGGCTCTGTTATCCCAGCTACTGGGGAAACTGAGGCAGGAGGATGAAACATTTAAGGCCTATCTGTGCTCCAGAATGAGTTCAAGGTTAGCCTGGGCTACTTAATAAGACTACCTCAAAATAAAATGGAAAGAGGGATGTGGATTAGCTCAGTGGTATAGAGCCTTGGATTCAACTCCCAGTAGTGAAAACAAACAATAAATAAAATAAATCAACAAATGCCTCCTGAAATCATCCTAGGAGGGAGGCATGTCACAGGCTCTGTCCCTGGAGCATCCCCACAGTTTTTTCTTGTGGAATTGCCCAGAGAAGACCATAGCACTTGGTTCCGGGCTCTGCAGGGCCCTGGTGGGTTGGCCTTGCTTCAGCCTCAGTTCCCCACGGGAAACTCGAGACCTTTCTCCCAAGGACAGATAGGCTCCCTGTGTTGCTTAAACTTCCAGCAGCCACAACACAGTAGGTGCATGGCAGAACCTGAGGCTGTGATCCCCGTGGGACAGAAGGTGACAGTCTCACATGGTGTTGGTGCCCAGTGCTGGTGGGTAGGCAGGTGTCCACCAACATCCACTCTGTTACTGTCCAGGGCCACACCCAGCACCGGTTCTACAGAGGCTGGCCCCTCTGATGGCTGCCTCTGAAATGTAACTCCACCGGTGACCTCTGACCCATTCAGAGACCGAGACCACCTTCAGTTTAGGTCCCCAACCCAGGGGCTTGAGGCCATCACCTTGTGGAATGCCACACCTCAGAAAAGTAGCAGCCCCCTATGAATTGGCCCTTAGTGTCCCCAGCTGCCACCACCTCTGGGCAGCTTCTGGGCCTCTGAACCTTCTTGAGGGTGTGGCTCTGTGTCCTGGTGCCAGCTGGCCTCAAAGTGCCTTAGAATCGGCCTGTAGCACCCAGGAAGGACAGTGCAGTCCCTCACCCAGGACAACCTCAGAGCCCTAGTGGCCCAGCCGTTTGGCACCAGAGGTCAGGACAAGCATGGCTACTGTCCTGCACTGCTCGGAGCTAAGTGCCCAGGAAAGAGGCCCCGGCTCCTTGGACTCAGGCCTCCAGGTGTGACCAGGGACCATAAACACCATTCTTCAGTTGTTTGGAGGTGGGAATTAGAGGCCAATTGTCAAGCCATAGCCCTGCACAGCTTGGGGATGGCCTCCAATCATTAACATCCCAGTGGAAAAGCCTGGCCCACCCCTCTGTGCTCACGGGCCCCACCCCTCTGTGCTCACGGGCCCCACCCTCAGTGCTCACCTAGCAGCTGGGACACTGAGAAGTAACTACAGAGTCCAAGGCAATAGCACACAGGAGACTCTGGGGTCATCGTAAAGCAGATGCCCACAGGACACCGGCACCCAACACCAGGAAGAGCCTGGTTAGCCCACAGCCCCCACCCTATGCCCTTCCTGACCCCAGCCTGGCCTCCCTGCCCCAGGGAACCTTCCTTCTGCCCCTTCACTGCCTGCTTTGTAGTTTAACAGCCCAGACACACCTCTCTAGAGGGCTGCCTTTCATCTTTGCACTCTCTCTCTCTCTTTCTGTGTGTGTGTGTGTGTGTGTGCATGTGTGTGCATATCTTGCCCTTTCCTCCTCCATCACATCTCTCAGATTCACTCATAGGTGTAAGAATTATTCCTGTTTCTTGACTGTATAATATTCCACAGCACTATTGTCTATTTCTCTGTCGCTTCTAGGAACTCATTTGGGGTCTCAGTGATGTCAGAACTTGGGATTCCCCAGTCATGAGGAAAATGTCTATGGTGGCAGTCAGAACCAGTGGCCCTTCAGCTGTACCTCACAAAAGCAAAATTAGGGCTGGGGACATGGCTCAGTTGAGTTCAATGCCAGAACCCACACAGAAATGTCAGGTGTGATGGCACACACTTGCAACCCCAGCTTTGAAGAGGCAGAGGCAGGAGGATGCCTAGGGTTCTCTGCTAGGCAGCCTGGCATTAGTTCAGTGACAGACCCTGTCTTAGGGAGTTGGTAGTGTTCCTAGGGATGACACCCAGGGTCTTTCTCTGATTTCCACCTGCATACATACCGTAAAAAGGAAAAGAAGCCAGGTGTGGTGGCACACGCCTTTAATCCTAGCTCGAGGGAGGCAGAGGCAGGCGGATCTCTGAGCTGGAGGACAGTCCGGTCTACAGAGCGAGTTCCAGGACAGACAGGACTACACAGAGAAACCACGTCTCGAAACAAACAAACAAACAAAAAAACCAAATAAATAAAAATAAATGATTAAAGAAAAAGACAGGAGGCATTTGTACACACACACAGATTAACACAGGATTCCTCTGTGAGCCACGGGCTACAAAACGCTGTGGAGAGAGGAAGGTGTTCCTGTGCACCGACAGCTAGTGACCGCTCCACGGGGTCTGTGCTTTGCCCCACATTACAAGTGTGCTACTGTGTGCCTCAGCCCCCGTGCGATGGTCCACGGTCTCTCCAGCTGCTGTGGTCTGGCCCCGGTGACTCTGGGTCACCCCAGCCCACAGTCTGTTGTCTTGTCATGTAATCCATGCTGGCCTCACACTAGCAGCAATCCCCCTGCTTTGGCCTGTCGAATGCTGGGATAACAGGCAGCCAGATGTTCTGGGCAGATCTGTTGGCATTCTCACCACTCTCCGCTGGCCAAGCCCCCTTCTCTCCAGCCGTCCACTACAACCGGAGTTCCTTCACCCCACGAATACTTACTGAGCACCTGCAATGCCTGAGCACCTGGCTAGGTGCTAGAGAGCAGCTGAGGGGTTGGGGAAAGAGGTCACTGCCTGCCCTGTGAGGGGCTAGTGGAAAAGGGAGCTACAAGGAGAAGATAAACACACAAATAAAAGGGTCGTGCTGCACCATGGTGGGGTTGCAAGCTGGGCACTCTGGTGATTGTGCTCACCTCACTCAACCCTTTGGCAAGCCTCCGGTTATCCAGGCATGACCACCATGATTCCCCGCCTACTACCTGTCCATCAACTGTGGAGTTGTGCAGTGCACTACCTCTGCCTTAACATAGCTGGCCTTGCAGCAGGGCTTCTCTGCAAACCCTGGCCCCTTATCTCACAGGGACCAGCTGCAAGCTTAGCCTTCCCAGTAGCCCCTGTGGTAAGATAAGCCAGTGGGGTGGAGACAGCTCAGCGGTTAAGAATACTTGCTGATTACAGAGGACCCAAGTTCTGTTTCCAGCACCCATGTTCTGAAGCCTGCAAGTTTCTGCAACTCCAGCTCCAGGGGCTCTGACGCCCTCTCCTGGCCCCTGTGGGTACTGCACCAATATTCTCACATCCCTTCCCACATCATTAAAAATTTATAATTTTTTAAAATTAAAGATAAAAGAAGCCTGCTGGGCAGTGGTAGCACACACCTTTAATCCAAGCACTTGGGAGGCAGAGGTAGTTGAATCTCTGTGAGTTCTAGGACAGCCTGGTCTGCGGAGTGAGTTCCAGGACAGCTAGAGCTACACAAAGAAACTCTGTATCAAACAAGCAAATAAACAAACAAATAAATACAAATAATAAATAAATACAAATAATAAATAATAAAATAAAAAACAAATAATAAATAATAAAAATTTTTAAAAGCCATTGGCTGTAGGGGGGAAAGGTAGTGCTTAACCTCTCCTGGGACCTCTTGTGGCTGGCTAGGGGACAGAACTAACAGCACCTAGGCCTGGCATGGTGGTGCACACACTTTAATCCCACCAGCACTGAGGAGTTAGAGGCAGGTGGATCTCTGGGAGTTTGAGGCCAATCTGGTCTACACACTGAGTTTCAGGCCAGCCAGGGTTACATAGTGAGACATTGAGTCAAAAAAAAAAATAGAGAAGAAAGAAAAAGAAAAAAAGAAAGAAAAGAAAAAAATGAGGATCTCTCCATCACACCTAGAAGGACTGAGTGAAAAGACCTAGAAGAGACCCAGGCAGCTTCTGGGTCTGAGGAAGTCCTGGCCAGTCCTGACCTGCTGTGTGTCCTCTACATCCCCGTCAGTTCCCCACCAGCTGGACCACAGGTGGTAACCCCAATTTGTTCCCCACCCATTAACAGCCCGAACCCGGAGCAGAACTCTGGCAGATTTGGGAGCTGACACCCCTATTCTTATTCAATTCCACCCCACCTCCCTGCACCCCGCAGTGTCACCGGCAAACATCTGTTCCGTGAATCAAAGCACTGGGGATTCGCCAGGTTTGCCGGGTCCCTGAGAATCTCATGAGCCCTTTGGAGACGTCAGGCTGGAGCTGCGAAAAGTTAAAAGGCTCCTCAGCAGGCACAAAGTAGCCCGAAAGTGGCTCCATGAGGTCACAGCCCGGGCTGCTGAGGAACGGAGCTGAGACTCGGATTCCACTCCAGGGCAGCAGCACCTCTGACCCTCGAAGGAAAACACCAGGATGGTTCCGGCCGGAGAAGCCTGACTGGAAGGCCATTGTGCAGGGACCTAGGGCTTTGTTTAGGAGGAAGGTGACATTCAGGGACGTGTGAGGCAGTGCTGTCCATGTGCCTTTGACCACTGGAGCTGCACTGACGTCCCCGAATGTGGCTACTCAGTGCTGACTGATGGAGTCACTCAACCACGTCACGGCCTCCTTTGTCTGTGGCCATGGGTCACTTTGAAAATATCATTTGTAGGTTTCACAGCTTCTGGGCTGTGACGAGGAGAGCAGTCCGTTCACTATGGGGAATGTGAGAGAAAAGATGGGAAACAAGACAAGAGAGAACCAGCTCCCCATTCCCCCAACATAGCTGTAGACTGCCTCAGAGCCAAAATACTCATCCTGTAGCAGAGCCCTTTACCGAAAGGGGTTTGTCATCTGCTCTGAACTGGGTTCCAATGAACATTTTTGCACATTTTTTTTTTTTGAGATGTATTATGGCTGTTTCTGTCTTTGAGCTTGAGCACCTGAAAACCTTGTGCACAGCCCTGAGCCTGGAGAACAAGGTATGACCTTTCTCCTCCCAGAGCCTGCAGTTTGGGCTCTTCTCTTTCCAGGTGAATGAGGCTCACAGGCTTCTGTTGGGTCCCATCTTGGTCCTGGTGGGAACTGAAGATGGACCCTTAACACAGGACGTTGGAGTGGGGATAACGGACATGTTAGTAGGCCCTGGAAAAAGGCAGCCATGCCGGGGGTCTCCAGTGTATCCCCTGTCAACCCTCTTAGGTGAGCCAGGTCAGCTGAGAGGTAAGAGGAAGCCGTGCCCTTCACTCTAGCTGTTTTAACCACAAAGGGACACTCCTTTGTGCTCAGCTGGAGAGGCTTCGCAGGTGGACCCAAGGAGGAACCCAGGGTTTCACAGAAGACAGGAGCTGCCACAGAGGATGGGAACCTCCGCTGCCTGTGAGAGACTCACCATCCTGTTTGCCTCTGGTGAATTTCTCCAGGGGAGGGAGAGTTGGGGACACTTTGCTCCACTTTCCTACAGTCCTCCCCTACAGAAAGCCCAGGATCCCATCACAGATGAGATTGTAATGTGCTGGAGACAGACAGGGTCAGGCCAACAAGGGACCAGGTTCAGGGAGCCATGGTGGTAGTCACTTAGTGAGGGTCCTTTGTAGAGGGACTCTCAGAGTCCAGCCTCCTAGGGCCTGTCGGCTCCCTCCAAGATGCTCCTGACTGTGGGACCCTCACACTGCACACAGGGAGTTCTCTGCTGATGTCCACACTCTGGGGACCCACTGCCAGCCACTTCTTCCTCAGAGCAATGGGGAAAGCACCTGGAAGGTGGGGAGGGAGGAACACTGACTAGTAGTGCTTACGCCAGGCTGAGTGGTGGTCCCCAGGATGTGCCCTTCCAGCCCCCACATTCAAAGGACCTTTCTGCAGGAAGTGAAACGAACAACTTCAAACAGGCTGGGTGAGGTGGCATGCACCTTCAATCCCCGCACTTGGGAAACAGAGGCAGGTGGATCACTGTGAGTTTGAGGCCAGCCGGAAGTACACAGTGAGACCTTGTCTCCAAACCCCCACCCCGACACACACACACACACACAGAGGCCACATTCTTGCTGAGTGTAGGGCTAAACTCAAAAACATAGAGCCAATAGCAAATCAGGGAGAGCTGGGAAGAAAGCAAACAGAGACCACTTGGAGACGAAGGCCAAGGCCAAGTGAGGCTCCTCTGAACTGAGGGGGATCTGCAGCCAGCAAGGCTGAGGAACAGGCCTCGGTGCCTGTAAACAGGTAAGCCTGCCCATATCCATTCTTTATTTTATTTTAAATATATTTTAGATTTATACTTATTTTACTTTATGTGTATGAATGTTTTGGCTGCATGCATCACTATATACATACCTATTGGACCCCCTGGAACTGGAATTATAGACAGTTGCAAGCTGTCATGTGGGTGTTGGGAATCAAACCCCGGTCCTCTGGAAGAGCAGCCAGTGTTCTTAATGGCTGAGCATCTCTCCAGCCTTCATCCCATTTATTATTATTATTATTATCATTATTATTTTATTTTGTTTGAGACAAGGTCTCCTGTAGCCCAGGCTGGCCTTGAACTCCCTATGTAGCAAAGGAATGACATTGAACTCCTGGTCCTCCTGCCTCTACCTCTCGAGTGCTGGGGTGACAGGCATACACCCCCACACCTGGCTCCTGCTCATGCCTTGATCTCTGGCTTCCAGCCTTGGGTGCTATGAGGGGTCAGTCTCTATGAAAGTCATTGTTAGTCAATGGTTATTTCCCCCCCACTCTTGAAGGGGTTCATAGAGGCCAGTGGCCTTGTGTTTGGATTCCAGCCCCGCTGCTTGCAAACTGACCGGTGTGGGGAAATCATCCCCTCACGGTTGGAACGAGCAGCAGCCGTCACTCTGGAAGGGCTGCCAGGTGACCAGTGTCCTAAAATGGCTGTGGTCATTTTCACAGATGCTGATCATTGCTGGGCAGGAGCTTCTGGAATAGGAAAGATGCCTTGCTGCCCTTCAGGAGGGTCTTCAGTGTGAGCTCTGGCAAGTCATTGGAGGCTTCTGGGGGTCTTCAGATGCTACCAACTGTGTCTGTGGTCATAGTCATTCACAGCAAACCCAGCACCAAATAGGGGAAGAGCAGGACCCAGACCAGCACTGTATCCCTGGAGATGTCACATAAACACATTCAAAGCCACCAGGCCCCAGTTCAAGAGGACCAGAGACTGTAACTCCAAGTGTCTCATGAGGAAGCATCCAGAAGGATCCCTTAAAACAAACAGAAGGCGTGGGAATCAGGAACTGAAAATGGAGAGCTTGCTCTGTCCACAGGGATGTATTTCTACCCCAGTGACTCCACCCACCTTGTTGGGCTCCCAGGAGCATCATCAGCAAGAGTTCCACTGGCAGACAGCAGGAGACTGAGCCATATTAAATTAGGGCCACACAGGCCCCAGCTCACTGGCATCCTGGGCACTGGACCTCAGGAGAGCAACCTCCCAGCTGTGGCTAGGATTGCACTTCATCCCCATCTAAATGATTGACAGCCAGCACAGCCCAGAGGAACACAACCTAAGGGGACACAGAAGAAGGAGCAGAGAAGGCAAAGCCCTTTCTCTGTCCATCTGGCTACCAGATGCCCCTTTCACCTCCCCTGGGCTGTGGAAAGGTACCGTGCACAACCTGAGCTGGGCATTTGCTCTCACACCCTGGCCTGCCCTTGATGGGAAGCCAGGAACCAGACCAACATGAACCAAGCCCACTTGGTGGTGATGGGAGCCCTTAGTGGTCAATCCAGGGATAGGTGGTGGGTGCCATGAGTCCCTACACCAGCTTAGCTCAGTCAGAGTTGCCTGTGGTGGATCTGCCTTCCTGCTCTGTGGGTCTAGCCTCCTGTAGTCAGGGGCGGACACCCACATTCTCAGACATCCGCTGCAGCAGCGTCTTCTTGCATTTCTTAGGTGGGGAAGCCAGGTCAAGGGCCATTCCCAAGACACCCAGGGGGTCCTCCCATCAGATTTTTTGAAGGTATGATTTAAGATAAAAGGGACCCTCTGACAAGTTTCCCGGTGACACCTACTTCTGCAATGAGATAGGCACAGGAATCCTTAGGCCACACCTGGGACAGTTGACTGGGCACATTCTGTGTAGTGTGTCCCGAATCCTGGGATTAAAGGTATTCGTCACCACCACCCAGCTAGTTTTGAGAGTTTTAATAAGTATTATCCCCACATTCAAGATATGGAACATTCTAGTGACCTACAACCACCTTTTCCCCCATTAGTGGTCAGTCTCCCCCCTTGACTGTGGACCGGCTTTCTGTCTTGTCTTTTCCTAAGCTTGACACTGAATTTTAAAAGAAATAATGAAGCCAGCTATGACAGTTTAGGCCTGTAATCTCAGCACATGATAAACTGAGGCAGGAGGATTGCCTCAAAATCACAGTCAGCCTAGGCTTCATAGCTATTTCCGGGATGGCCCGGGGCTACATAGAGAGACCTTGTCTTAAAACAATAACAACAACAATAAATAAGGAAATAGACGAATAAATAAATAAATAACAGGACACTAAGCTGGGAGGGAGCTTTTGTGGGGGTTCTAGAGGAAGTTGAAGGGAGGTAGTGGTAGATGGACATGATGAACACAACTGTATGGAACTGGGGCTGGAGGGATGGCCCAGTCGTTAAGAACGCGTACTGCTCTGCCAGAGGGCCTGAGGTCCCTTTCCAGCACCCACACTGGGCAGCCACAACCAGCTCCAAAGGCATATCACACCTCCGGCCTTTCTGGGCATCTGCGTTAAGCAGCACATTCCAACACACACAGACAGACACACATACACATAATTTTAAAAAATAGTAAAGAACTTTCAAAGAATAAAAAAATGCTGTTTTTTTTTTCCCCCAAATCAACAGACCCCCAAGCCAAGTCCTTCTGGCCCTCCTGGCACCTGTGTTGGCCCTAAGAAAACAGCAGAGGTCACAGGAGTCCTGTTCACTGATGCCCAAACCACTCATTCGGTGAGATGTCAGTCTAGAAACACAGTCTTAGCACCACACAGGGCACTGGAAATTCTGGGGACCAGATCTGCGTCCAGAAGCTACAGAAGGCAGGCACCCCCTCCTCTCTCACCTGGACAGTCTGTAAGGTGGCAACAGCGCCCCCTGCTGGAAAAAATAGCTCTTTTTTTTCCCCCATTCTCCTTTTTACTCTCTGGGGTACCCGCCAAAACCTAGGAATGGTTATCCAGATCGCCAGGGCACACCCCCTCATTCGCTGTCTCTGTAAGCCTCAGTTTCCTTCAGGACTCACCCCTCACTTTCAGATTATTGCTGAACTATGAAAGTCCAGTTATAACTGACTCTCGTTCTCTGTGTGAACAACCCAGGCTCTTGTTCTGTATATGAAGAAAGGTCTGAGCACTCTATGCTCATTCTTCCATACAACCCTCAAGACAAGCCCAGAAGCAGGCTGATGGCAGCTAGTCCAGAGTTCATCATGTGGCCAGCTGTGGATCTGCTTTTACCCCTCAAGCCCTGAGACAGGCCACCCTGCCTGTCACACACAAGGCTCCACCTTCACCTCTCATTGATGTCAACACTGTCGCTTTTCAGAGTCCGATTTCTCATTTATTCAGAGGTGGCAGTAAAACCCACACCACGGGAAAGAACGTTCTTATGGGGGCCACCGGGAACCCTACAGACTCTGAGCACTCCATTACCAACATTGCCAACTCTTCCAGGTGTCTCTGAGAAGGGAGCCGAATGGAGTGGGATACTATCACCCATATCCCATCCTCCAGCCCAATTTAGGGGACTCCTCAGTGAAACCTCTGCCAACCTCCCCGACACCCCACATTTATCACAGACATTAAAACGAAAGCGGCAGAAGAAGCAATTAAGATTAATAGTCTGCGCTGTCGATTGAGAATCACAAGGGGGAAGTAATTAGATTTTACAGGAGGCACCGCTCTCTAAACCAAGCCTCACAGCATGGGAGTCCCCGGTCCAGAGACCCTTCGATGATGTCTTTTTGTAAAGGCTTTCCTGGTGACATTCTCCCAGCGCTCCGTCATTAACGCCAGTCACTGATGGCGTCTGAATGTGGCGTGTTCCTCATTGAGATTCATCAGACCTGCCATCTCTTTGCTGTCCCGCCCCTGCAGACAGACCTCCCATCACCACGGAGCGAGGCCAGTACCTCTTTCCCCAAACCAGCCTCCCGGGGGCCCCACACCCAGGAGTTGGGGGATTGAAGGCATAATGAGAGAGGATAAGGGGCTGAGCCAAAGCCCCCTGCGAAGACCCTTTCTTCCAGGCCGGGAAATTCTCTGCAGGCTGCCTCCTTTCTTTGCACGAGAGGCTCATGGAGAGCCCCCTATTCTCCTCCCGTCGCCAGCAGCGTCCACCGTTGCTCCTAGCTGGCCCCCTCCTCACCGGCAGGCAGCTGTCCCCGGCGCGCAGACTCAGGGGCCTGATCACCGACACAAGAGGGGTCCCACGGCCTGTCCTGTCTCTGCATGTTGGCTAGCCCACCCTCCTCGAAAGTCGGAGCCCCAGTGACGCTCGCCTTGTGGAGACCACGCGCGAGGCTGGCAGAGGACGCGCACAGCGCGACTGGCAGCACAGTGGAGGGCGAAACTGGGGCTGAAGCGCCACCTAGTGCGCTCCACGACGTCTCACTGTACAGGGCAAATATCCAGGAAAAGGGGACCTAGGTCTGGGACCAGGAGAACGTGGAAGGGTCGGATCTGAGACGGCAAGCTAAGGGAAAGGGCCCAAGACTCGAACTGGGGCCCAAGGAGGCAGAGCTCTACGCGCCTTGCAGTCTCTAGTGACCGTTCCATGCGCATCCCTCTGATAGCCCAGGGCCGGGAGACTTCAGTAATTAATAGTAAAATTAAAACAGTCTATTCAATAAACACCAGGACGCTACACACTGAGCACTTGCTCCCCGCGACGTGGTCGCGAAGGGGAGTGGGGGCTCCTCCTCCTGCAGATCTGGCCGGCCTGGGCGGGGTCACTGGGCTGGGCCTGGGTGGGTGCGTGCGGGGGGCGGAGACTTGATGCAATTAGGAGGAGAAATGCTCTGATGCCACGGTCACCTACCCGCGGGCCCGCGGGACGGAACGTATATAAGGCAGCGTGCCCAGAGCCACAGAGCCGTCGGAGCAGCAGCGCTGCGCGCCCCGCGCCGCAAGCGCTCGGCTGCCTTGTTGGCTACTGCGGCTTTGTGCCTGCCATTCGCGTCCGCACTGCATCGCAGTCTCCGCGCCACCTTTATAGCCGAGCCTCACGACCCGTCCCGAGGTGCCATGTGGAGAACGCAGAACGGACGTGCGGTGGCCCGAGCCCTGGTCCTGGCCACTCTGTGGTTGGCCGTGGCTGGGCGTCCCCTGGTTCGGCGATCCCTGGCTCTGTCTGATGAAGAGCCACTCATTCTCTACGGCTGGGGCAAGAGCACCCGCCTGCAGCACCTGTACGCCTCTGGTCCCCACATCTCCAACTGCTTCCTGAATATCCGGAATGACGGCTCCGTGGACTGCGAGGACGAACAAAATGAACGAAGTGAGTGTCTGCCAGCGCGTCCCCTTGGGTCCCTTACGTCCCCAGGAGCTCGCGGGCGTGCTACCAAAGCCTTAAATCCCTTGGACTCGGACTGGGTCTGGGGAGGGGCGAAGCAGTGTGGCTCCGCCGTTACCCACGTGTTGCTGGGTCCCGGCTGCAGCTTCTTCCTTCTCTTGCTCGCAGGTTTGCTAGAGTTCCGCGCGGTCGCTCTGAAGACGATTGCCATCAAGGACGTCAGCAGCGTGCGGTACCTCTGCATGAGCGCTGACGGCAAGATACGGGGCCTGGTGAGTGCCCCCCACGCGGCGGGATGCTCGAGGCCGCGCTGGGTCCCTGTTGGTTGGGTCTTTTCAAACTTCGAGGGCGAGGTAGCTAGTGCTAGTGAAGCTAATGTTACTCTCCCCCCGCCCTCGGAGAAAGTGATGGCCCCAGGCTGTAACGGGGGAATGAGGAGGCCAGCGGAGCATGTCTAATCCTCCCAAAGGCTGGCTCGGCTGGCTGCTGAGTCCCATTCAGCTTACGGCCCCTTTGATATTGACCAGGAAAATCCACCTCCGCCCTTTTCATCTCCAGTCTTTGCGTGTGTGGTCCTCGAGTTCCTTTCTCTCCCTCAAGTAAAAGAAAAAGAAGAAAGGAAGTGTCTTTTTCAGTCAACTTCTATGTCCTAGGTACACAGAGTGATGTAGGACTAGGGTACTTTAGAACGTCCTTGAGGGGCTCACCTGCTCGGGAGCTGGGGGAATGGGGGAGGGGAGGGCTGGCCAGGTCCAGGTAACCCCTGAATCCGGGAGGCTGGAAGTATGAGTGCTAGGGCTCTGTGGGAACAAAGACTGCGAGTTCAAAGAAGCCTTCAGCCGTCCCTCTGGCAGTACAAGAGGAGGCCGTGTGAGGTCCCTTGGCCAAGGCCTCCCATCCAGCCCTGGGCTCCTGGGAGGAGCAGGGACTCAGGGTAGGAGGTCCCCTGTGGGGAACGATGGCTACCGGGCTCCAAGTTTTTGTCGTTCTTTAAGAGTCTCAAAATTGTTTTGTGGCTCTGAGGTCGATTTATCTACACGAAAAGACCACAAAGAAGAAAGGGGTCTGCAGAGAAGGGAGGGGTCTGCAGAGGAACCGGTTTACAAAGTAGGGGGTCCGATGCCTGTTTGGAAGCTGATACCGCAGGCCTGGACCAATCTCCCGCCAGTGTCTTCCTGAGATATTTATTTGTGGCGAGGGTGCTGGGAGGGAGGTTCGACCCCATTCTACCCTAATCAAAATGGGGTGGGGAGGCCCATGGGAGCTCTGTCCCTCAATCCCAGTGCTGCCCCGGATCTATTGGGCATAGTCCATCCAAATTCTCCCTGACCTCTCTTTTTAAATAGAAGCCCTACTATCTATATCATTCCTATATACAGAAAGGGGACCAATTCTCCCTAAAAAATTTCTCCAAGAGAAATACATCCTGTGCTTATCTACATTTCACATTTTTCAGGGAACATGGCCCCTGCTGCCTGGCGGCTCTGTCTCCGTGCCATCAGCCAGGGCAGGAGCCAGTGGGTTCTTGGAATTAGCCTGTTATCAGAGCCTTATCTGCCACGGCTCTTCTACCTGCAGTTCAGCGACCTCGGCAGGCTCAGGAGCAACAGCTTGTGTTTACTGAACCATCCAGGCTCCCCAAAGGGATGTGGCACCAGTTTGGGAGACTGACACTGGTCCCTCAATCCTGGGGACTAGGAATGTTCGATATTGAGGATGAGGACCAGGGACAGCTTCCTGCAGCACACATTTCCGGCCACCCACAGGGTCCGGGCTTGATCCTAGGTGTGGGGGAGGGGCTGCGGATTATCAGGCAGATCCTGGCAGGCTGCCTGTGAGGGGGTCTTCTGGACTCACAATGGTAGGAGACTCAACCACCTCAGCATTAGAAAAGCTTCCTGTGCTGCAGGTCTAGACAGGAACTCTCGCTTTATCCCCGGGGCCTCAGACAAAGCTGCAGTTACTAACCCCCTCCCCCCCCCCCAAAAAAAAAAAAAAAAAAAAACTAAACTGGGAACAGAGTTCGCAAAGCTGACAAATAACGACCAGACTTTAACGTCAGTAGTTAAAAGCCAGGGAGACTTGCACCCTGCCAGTGGCTGCATGAGTATTGCTCAGCCTAAGATTGGGATGGATAATTGGTACACACCTGCCAGCTCAACCCTCCGGAAGCTGAGGTAGGAGGATTGCTGTGAGGTTAAGACCCAGTCTCAAAACATACCAGGGCTAGAGAATGGAGCTCAGCTGGTGGGGTGGTTGCCTAGCATGCTTGAAACCCTGGGCTCAATTGAGCACTGCATAATTCGAGCACAGTGGTGCTCAGTAGTCATCCCAACACTTGGGAAGTGACAGCAGGAGGATCGGGAGTTCAAGGTCAGCCTAGGGGATGTGAGACATTCAAAACAGAAATCCAGGCCTGCCGTGGTTATGGATGCCTTTAATCCCTGTACGCAGGAGGCAGAAGCAGGTGAATCTGTGAGTTCACCTAGTCTACATAATGAGTTCCAGGCCAGCCAGGGCTTTCCTGTAGTAAGACTCTGTCTCAGAGAAAGTGCTGGAATACTTCTGGAGTGAGCTTACAGGGACAGTCTCGTGTAACCTGGGCTGGCCTTGAACTGACCACTTGCCTCTGCCTCCCAAGTCATGGGCTGAGAGGTGAGCACCACCTTGCTTGACTTTCTATGTGTTTAAGGCAGCTGATAGGAAAGCACCCTGGTGGCGGTGGCGGCGGCGGGGCCGGGACACCACCTCAGTGCTCATGCTCATAGTGGCTTGTTTCTGTCTCCAAAGATTCGTTACTCGGCCGAAGACTGCACCTTCACGGAGGAACTGGACTGTTTAGGCTACAACCAGTACAAATCCCCGAAGCACCACCTCCATATCATCCTCATCAGGTCCAAATACAGGCAACAGCTCCAGAACAAAGCACCCTCAAAATTTATCCCCATGTTCCCCCGGTCCTTCCTGGAAGCCAGGGACCAGCTGGAGTCTAAACTGTTTTCTCTGCCCCTGGATCCCGACAGCATGGATCCATTCGGGATGGTGGAGGACATGGAGATGAAGAGTCCCAGCTTCCAGAAGTGACGCGGTTCTCACGGGATGAAGAAAACCCCAGTGTCCCATGAACTTCCCCTTTAGGAAGATGCGCTAGAGGCTGTACATATTCTAAGTCTCACATTGACCATGTGTGGTTTTAGTGGCTAGACTTGATCATGAACCTAAATTGACCACCTGCCTGGCTGCCATCCGAGCTGACTTAGTGTGGCTGCTGACCTGTGGCTAGGTTACTCCAGTTCTGTTTGAATACCTCTACTAATGGGGAACTCACTCCTGTGAAACATTCTTATTTTTGAGCCAAATCTATGTAATTTGGACATTTCCAGCAGGGCAGCCAGAAGGTGCGAAGTCATTTAAAATCCATGTGCAGGAGGTAGGCTCTGAAGTGTGTGTTGACTGACTGGACCTTGTGGGGTCTCAACTTGCCCCAAGTGCCCCTGGCTAGAACTGACAGGGGTCACAAACTTGGAACAAAGGGCAGCCAGGAAAACCTTGGGAGCCTTGCAGGGTGGTTTGGGGATTAAGAATTCCAGCTGACCATTTAATTGCCCTTTCCCCCACTTCTAGATGTCAGATGGAAGTGACCCTCAGCCAGGCTCAGGCGTGGACTCAGCTGAGTGGGTAGTAAAGCTGCCATTTGTGCCCCAGCAGCTTAACTTGATCACGTGCCTCCAGATTTCCAGGGCCTGGATCTGCCCACGTCACTCCCCTTCTCAGAGCTCACCTGGGCTCTCCGAGCCCAGAGCATGGAGCTCATGGGCTATCCACTTGTGCCCTCCTGCCCCTAGCTCCTGGCTCTTACCCCTAGTCACCAAGCATTGTGTGGATCAGTGTGACCTCCCGCTGCCTGTGTCAACCTGCACCCCTCATTTGCAAATGAACAACAAGATTAGGAAGTCCTAAATTTTCCAGCGACTGCAGGGGGGATGTGGAGCCCTTTCCACAGCACTTACTTGGCAGTGTGATATTTATAAGTAATTTATTTTGTATACATCTCTTATTTTCTTACTTTATTTATGCCCCAGATCGTATTTATGTACGTGACATTTGTTTACTACATTAAAAAGGAGTTGGTTTGTATCAGAAGTGTTCTGTTCCAAGTGGGATACAAGTGAGGCATTAAAGAGCCACAGGTGGGGGACAGCCCTGTCTAGACAGGGGGCCTGCCTGGTGCCTTTGTGGGCAATGGGTGGCTCCGTTTCTGGCTTCTCAGACCCCTCACACCCAACCACCAGATCAGGCCAGGACAACACAATATCGTAAGTCAGAAAGCCTCACCATCGGCTTTTGTTATTGGGGGACACACTGGTTGGTGGCTTGGGGGAGGCTTGTTGAAAAATTACATCCCCTTTTATTTTTTGGTCTTTATGACCAAAACAAAGTTTCTCTATTATACAACTCTGGCTATCCTGGGACTCGATAAGTAGATCAGGCTGGCCTCGAACTCGCAGAAATCCACCTGCCTTTGCCTCCCTAGTACTGGAATTAGAGGCATGTGCCACCATACCCAGCTACTATATACATTATATATATATATGTTTTTATGTCTTGGAGAGTGAGGATGCCACCAGAATCCTGATTCTTTATGTTCAGTATCAAGGGCAGAGGGACCCTGGCATGCCTGGGTCCTGATGCCTGTCCTGTCTGCAGGTGCTATTAACAAATGGATCAAGGAAGCAGGGCAGGGTGATGATGGACACGGCCATATGGCCATGTGCACTCAGGTGGCGGGCTCAAGAACAGTGAGAGTCAATTCTGATTGCTGGAGGAGGGGCAGGAGCAGGGTGGCTCTGAGGGGGCAGCTGAGGGCCTTTGCCAGTCCTTGTCCCCTAGGGACTGTGAGAGAAGCAGAGATGAGTGATGTCCCCGAGGGAAACAAAGGGCTCAGACCTTTAGCCCCTCTGAGCACTGGAGTCACCCCCAGCTCTGATTTACCTCTTCTAGATTAGGAAATGACTCTAGAAAAGCTTCCAGGGACCAGAAAGGAGAAAGTGGGGATGGGGAAGGGCTGAGTGGCCAGGGGAATTGGAAATCAGAGATGGAAAGGGGCCTGGCTGTGACACAGCTGAGGTACGTATTTTGTCCTGGTCCCCATTTCCTGCCAGACAGCTTCTGACATCCCCGGAATCCTGGAGAAGATGCATCTTTTGGTATGCTAATAGACTTCCTGAGCTGGAATCCCTCACCCTCACCCTGGATGAGTCCCACCCACCCCGACTTCGGGGAGGCTGAGGGACTGATGTTTGACACCAAGGCGGGTAATCCGATCCATTATGCCGATTTCATGAAGTCTCCATAGCCATCTTTAGCACTGGGGTCAGAGAAGCTTCTGGAAGGTTCTGAGCTTGTAGCTCAGGCAGCACCTGGGAGGTCTGGGAAGCACAGAACCTTCTCTCCACCCTGGCTCCCTGTGTCTGTGTCCTTTATAATAAACAGTCTGAGCGTGGGTGGCCCACACCTCTAATCCTTGGGAGGCAGATGCAAGCAGATCTTTGTGAGTTTGCGGCCAGCCTGGTCTACAGAGTGAGTTCCAAGACAGCCAGAGATACATATTGGGACCCTGTCTCAAAAAAAAAAAAAATCAAAATAAGAGAGCTGGAGAGATGGCTCAAGAGGTTAAGAGCACTGGCTGTCCTTCCAGAGGTCCTGAGTTCAATTCCCAGCAACCGCATGGTGGCTCACAACCATCTCTAATGAGATCTGGTGCCCTCTTCTGGGGAGTAGGTATACATGCAGGCAGAACACTGTATACATAATAAATAAGTAAAACTTTTTTAAAAAAAAATCAAAATAAATACATAGCCTGCTGGTTGATAGATCAAATTAGTGGAAACCCAGGAAGAGGGGTCATGGTTGGGCACCGAACTTGTAGTTGGTGGGGCCGAAGCCTAGTTGAGTTGCAGGTGGTGAGCCTCACCAGTGGGATCTGCTGCTGCCACCCTGGGCAGGTGTGGCAGAACTGATGTGGAGGGGGTGTCCCTGTGGCAGACACCTGGTAGAAGTGAGAGACCATGAAAGGGATCTGCATTGTAAATAGACATTACGGAAGCTGGGGCTATGTTTTTTTTCTTCTTCAGACTTGGGCTCCCCTCCCCCACAGCGAAGGCTGTGTGATAGCGACTTGGTGGCCCTGAGGGGCTCTGCAGGGTGTCAGTAACCAGCAGTGTCTGTTGTGTCTGCTACACCTTCCACTTGGTGCTTTTGCTTTTGTTTTTTCAAAACAGGGTTTCTCTGTGTCATCCTGGCTGTTCCAGAGCTCCCTCTGTAGACCAGGCTGGCCTTAAACTCACAGAGATCTGCCTGCTTCTGCATCCTGAGTGCTGGGATTAAAGACATGCTTGACCACCACCCAGCAACTTGGTGTTTGTTTGTTTTTTTTACAGAGGTTTTCCACCTTTCCATTTCTTTCAAGGGATTTCATCATTGCTTGTCAAGCACTTCTGCTGTGTATGCTCATATTCCTTGGCTTGTGATTTGGTGTTTATTGTTGTTCTGAGGCAGGGTCTCACTATTATTTTATGTATATGTATGTTTTGTCTAGGAATATATCAGCACACCACATGCACACAGTGCCCATGGAAGCCAGAAAAGGGCATAGGATCCCCTAGAGGTATAGATAGTTGAGAGCCATCCTGTGAGTCCTGAGATTGGACGTGGGTCCCCTGCAAGAGCAGCAAGTGTTCTTAATCACTGAGCCATCTCTTTTGGCTGCATTTAAACTTTTCAAGTTGATGCTAGTGATGGGACCTAGGGTCTTGGGCAATGGTCAGGGTTCTTTTCAGAGGGTCTCCAGTCCTCAGACTGGCCTCCAGTTCTCTAGCCTTCTGCTTCACCTAGGCACTGGGATGACAGCCAGAGGCCTGGGATGACAGACAGGGCCTTGCTACGCAGCTTCAGGGAGGTGCCTTGTAGAGACTGATTTACATGGACTCAGGCTGCATACGACATAATGTTAGCTTGGTGAGAAGGTAACATTTTATGTTTTAAAAAACAAAATCTTGAGGCTGCAGAGATGGCTCATCAGTTAAGAACACTGGCTTCTCTTGAAGAGGACCCAGGTTCCATTCCCAGCACCCACATGGCGGGTCACAATGGCCTGGAACTCCAGTTCCAGGAGATCCAAGGCCTTTGGCTCCTTTGACCACCTGCACACGTGTGCATACAACCATGTGCAGGCACACAAATACATACAATTAATAAAAAAGCAAATCCAAGAAATAAAAACATTTTGTGGTGGTGTTGGGGAATCAAACCCAGGACCTCACGAACAAGTGGCAAGAGCTTTGCCACTGAGCTACGGTCCCCACCTAAAAGAGCAAAATGATACCTGTCAGCAACACCCAGGGGAGTGTTTGCAGGCTGTGGAGCAAGAGCCGAGAGTATCCTCATCTCAGTTGAAGTGGAGGGCTGAGGGGCGGAGGACACGGTTGGTCTCCATACATATGAGTCCGTCTGTGAATAACTGACAAAGAACCCCAGACACAGAGCTGCGTGTTGCTTTTGTTTGGAGACAGCGTTTCTCTGTATAGTCCTGGCTGTCCTGGAACTCACTTGTGCACACTAGGCTGGGCTAAAACTCACAGAGATCCTCCCGCCTCTGTCTCCATGCACCACCATTCCTGGTGATGTGAGTTTTTGCTGTTGTCTGGGCTGGAGGTAGAACCCAGAGCCTCACGAGCCTGTAACGTGCTCATCATTGAACTGTTAGCTCCAGCCCCTTCCCCAGACATGTTCTCTTCACACCTCCCTCCTGGAGGATGTTGCAATGTCTGGTGGCCCTGCATCCACCCCCACCCCCACCCTCAGCGTTCCTGTACAACCATGTGAAGCATCACCCCTAGGCCTGCAGTGGATACAGTGAGTGACTGGGGAGCAAACCTCAGGCAGCTATGCGGAGTCACAGAGGTTTGAGGCTCGCCTCTCTGGTGACTGCCCAGCCTCATGGGTACAGTCTCAGAGTGTGCTGCACAGTAGAAGGAGCAGATACGAGCATGTCTACATGAAAGGATGGTCACAATCGTACATCACATACACCCACCCAATGCAGAGACCATTGGCAAAAGAAAGCATAAGAAACAGAGGGGCCAGGGATGGGTCTCAGCGGTGGACTACAGGCCGAGCAAGCAAGAGGCTCTGGGTTCTACCTGGGGCATCTTGTAAAAAAAAAAGGAACAGGTAAGAATCTGCCTCTGGGGAAAAGGAGGTGGAAGAAGTCTTTCTCTACAACCCTCTTCTGCGTTTCTTTCTTCGAAAGCATTTTAAAAGGACCTGAAGGGGGTTGGGGTGTGTGTTACAGGAAAAGAGCAAACTGAAGACCATCGTGTTAAATGACGTAGGACAGACTCCGGCCAGCAAGAGGGCTCAGCTAGGAGAGGGGCTTGCCACCAGGCCAGACGACTGAGTTTTCCCCCTGGATCCCACATGGTAGAAGACAGCTGATTCCCGGAAGGTGTCCTCTGACTTCCATATGTGTGTGTGCCTACAAAATAAATACATGAAATGCTTAAAAAACAAAACCAGACCCAGGAAGGCGAGCATTGCATGTTCTCTCTCACACACAGAATCCAGATTTAAACGTATATACGCGGAGGCTGGAGAGACCGCTCAGCAGTTAAGAGCGCCGGTTGCTCTTGAAGAGGATCCAGGTTCGGTTCCCAGCACACCACAGGGTGACTCACAACCGTACTCCAGTTCTGTGGGGTCTGGCACCCTCTACTGGCCTCCTCAGGCACTGCATGCATGTGGTGCACATACCGTACATGCAAGCAAAACACCCACACACATAATTTTTTAAAAATCTTAAGAAAAGTTTTGTGCATGTATTTCTATGAGTGTATGTGTCTGTGTGTCATAACACTAGACAGGGGGTCATGAGAGGACAGAGAGATCCTAAAGGAGCATAAGGAGGAAGAAAATGGAATTCATACGACCTGAAAAAAAAAAAAAAGGAAAGTCTGGGGGATGGCTCAGTGCTTAAAACACTGGTCAGAGGCGTGAACACTGGATCTCAGTGCCCACATAACTGGGGTGAGGGTGGCACCCACCTGGGATCCCAGTCTCTGCTCCCCCGAGCAATCCTGTTAGGGAGACTAGCCATATCGGTGAGCTCTGGGTTTAAGTGAGAGACTGCCTCAAAGAATTAAGTGGAAGAATATTGGAGGTTCCCAACATCAGCCTCAGGCCTCCACACCCACATGTGTACATGTTACACACACACACACACACACACACACACACACACACACACACACACACAAGCAAGCACTGGAGGAAGGCCTGACTGGGAAGCAGCCAGAGGGGAGTGCTGGAAAGGCAGTGGGTAGGGGTAACCAAGAACAGGCTAGAAAGTCAAATATACGTGAGAACGGATCTCTCTGAGTTCTCGGCCAAACTGGTCTACAGAGTGAGTTCCAGGACAGGCAGGGTTACACAGAGAGATTCTGTCTCAAAGTAAATAAAGAATAAAATAAGGGCTGGAGAGATGGCTCAGAGGTTAAGAGCACTGGCTGCTCTTCCAGAGGTCCCGAGTTCAATTCCCAGCAACCACGTGGTGGCTC
>CABHPQ010001779.1:0-12476 GCA_902168405.1 Peromyscus aztecus
GTTAACGGGGGTCAATATGGCCGATGCACGATATACTACTTGAAAGGAATGGTCTTTATAAAGCCAGAAACTGTGGGCAATTAACATACACCAACTAAATATAACAGTTAAGACTGAGGAGATATGGGCAGCTGCTGGCTGCTGGGAAGGGAAGGGTCGGTGTCCATTAAGAGGGCAGGAGATAGCTCAAACCTTTCCTAAGGCTTAGACCCAGCTGAATGATCAAATATGGTCCTCAAATATGAGGCACAAAGAGTTCCCTGGGGGAAAAGGGTGGCTTTCCACGAGAGCCTCACTCTAAAATTCTGTCAAAGGATGAAGGCCATATTTGGCATGCCTATTCAGCTATGAAGTCATTGCTTTGAGCAGCTGATGAAGAAAGGGCTCAGGTGGGAAGGAGAATTTAGACAAAGAAAGCGAATGTGTGAGGCAACTGGAGAAGGCTTTGGGACAGCATGGAAAGAACAAATCTAGAAATGGTTGGCATGCAAGAAGGAATTTCATGCTAAAAGCATAGAAGATATGATCAACAAAATCTACCGCGTTCTCCCCAGGTGCCTGCCCTGAGGGATAGCAAATGAATCTAAAGGCACACAGAGCTCTCTAGTCCATTCACTTCATTCTTCTAAGTAAAATTCAATCTACACAGTTCTTTTCTGTTCTCATACTTAGCTCCTGTCCCTTCTGCTGTTCTCTCTTCTCTATCGAGTTCTTTCCATCTCCGTCCTCATCTTTGTTCTTCTAAATCCATTCTCCAAGTGCTGTGTGGGAACCAGTATATACACAAGCAGTAATTCTTTGGCAAAGCAAGATGAGGCTTGAAGTTTCAGGGTCACAAAGAGAGGTGATAAGGATCTGCACATAAAGCAATAATTGTCAGCTTCCAATTACAGCCAAAAGGGGGAGTGACTAAAGGGGAGTTCTCTGGTAGGGTCAACTAAAGGCTAAGATCAATTAGGGAATTCTAAAAAGTAATTTCTGTGCTCAAACTATAATCTAGAAGTGGCTAGGTAGACTGTTAGGGGTCTATAAACGTCAATAAGTCACTAGAAAAGTAAAACTGTCTTTAGCACCCCCTTTCCCAGCTCATCTTGGCTGCAGTTTCTTCTGGTAGAGGGGGACTTATGCTCGGTTGCCAAGCAACCTACATCAGAGCATGTAGCATTTGGTTAGTAAAAGCACCTTTGCTCAGAGTAATTGCTGAGGAAAGAATCTTGGAGTAGCTCCTGGCTGAGCAGGAATTAAAATAATTTGGGCAAGAAATGAAGCTTGGCATCTATCACCTGCCTGGCCTTGTCAGAAATCTCCTTTGGTCAGTGGAAAGTAACTATCTTAACTCAGTAACTAGCAGGTGGCTAAAACATCATCCCAGAAATGTGAGCAGTAAATCTCTTAAGCTAGGGTCTTGTGTAAATAATCCAGGGTGAAGGTAAGGAGTTGAGGATTTAATTGCTAGTGGTTCTTTTCTCTTATCTGTAAGGGAGATGAGCTAATGTTTATCTCTATTTGTCCTTGGATAAAAAGGTATCTTAACTGAAATACTTTTGTCTGGAGAATAGCCCTGGCCTGATTTATGTTAATGAGAGATAAACACACCCTGGAACAGTTATCCAATTACCCCAAATGTATAGGGAAAGTTGTGACCAAGATTGATATGCAATCAAGAGATTATATGTACACATAACATGGAAATGCATGGTAAATGGGGAGAATCATAGCTGTTATTGCACAAGAAGTTTACAAGAGACAGTCAGTTCATTCAAAAGGTCATAATTCCATAACACCTTGAGTAATGGTTTCCTCTAAGAGAACCCTTAGTTCTGATAGGTTGACCTTCTGAACTCTAGTTGTCACTGCTATATACTCCCATGGTCTTTTGCTACCAGAAGCTCTCAATAAAAATCACAGAAGGAAAATCTTCACATGGAGAAGGTCATGCCCATTGAGCTACAAGAGGTAGACAGAACATCAAATAGACAGGGCCTTCTCTATCATATACTCAAAAACACAAACACCTACAATAGAAGGCCTTGAAAGCTGCAGGAGAGAAGGGCCATGTTTTACCCAGAAGCAGGCTGCTCAGGATTGTAAAGGCCTAGATTTGACTTTACAGGCTCCATGTTAGGGAAAGGGCCACCATCTCAGACCACCTGCTGTACTCAGTTCCAGGAAGAATCTCAGGAATGTGCCATGACAACTCAAAGAGATACAGGGCAGTAAAGTTTAACAAGATCCAAATGCTCCTGCAGACATTCTGTCTGCGATTTATGGCCCTTGAAGATGTCCAGATAATTCTGTCAGCAGGTTGTGGGTCCCCAACAAAAGTCTAACCCAATAGTTTCAAATATGGTTTCACACCAAAAGTCTGGACCAATAGTCTTAAAAAATCACCTTGCCCCATATCCCTTCTACCCAATCCTCAAAACCACCAATGGCATGTAATTCCCGGCTTGTGGTTTATTCCTTTAAAACCCCCCAACCCCTGAGACCTGAACCACTGCATTTCCCTCCATCTGCTGTTCCAGGAAAGGCGAGAAGCTGCACAGGGAAATCCTGTCTCAGAAAAAAAAAAAAATACCAACTTAGGTGTTTAGAATTTCAATGTCTTCCTGTTCTCTTGGTCAATATGGAGTGGTTCTGATTAGGTTGGGTTTGAAGTTTATTTTGTCAGCTATTAGAAAAGCCATGTCTGTTTATTTCCTAGTTCCACTTGCTGGGAGTGTCTTTTTTCCAGCCTGTCAATCTAAGGTGCCCTTTGTTTTTGATAGTGTTGTGTTCCTTACAGACAGCATAATTACAGGCCCTTTTGCATAATCCAGTCTTCTTGTCTGTTACTTTGGATTGAGGAATCAAGACCACTACATTAAGAGATGTTATTGAAAGGTATGTACTAATCCTTGCCATTTTGTTGCTTTTACATTGCTCTCGGTTGAGGGCTGCCACACTAGGTAGCTCCCTTGAAAACCTGCTTCAGCTTCTACTGTTCTACGAAGAGCAGTCAGCCCCACATCTTCACTGTCATTTGAATCAGCAGCGGCAGCAGATTTGGTGAGACAATTGGGAATTCCTAAAGGCAAGAATTAGTTAAAAGAGAGAGCTTTTTCCCACATCAAAAAAATGGAAAACACTGTTGCAATGGAGGTAGTTAGGTCTCTGTATGATAATACGCTAGACAGTTTGAAGATGGAGTAATTAAATCAGAGGATAATTAATTTACATGGTATTTATGTGATATCAATTATAAATATTATCTGTTTGATCTTTTTCATTAAGAAATTGGTTAATATGAGTTCCAAGATAAAAGTTTTAGAAAAACTTATTAAAACAAATCATGGAGATATTCAGACCCAGACAGAGGAATTTAAAGGAGAACCAGTCTCAGCATTGCATTATAAGGTTAGAGAGGAACAGCCTAAGGATTTCAAACAACCAACCTTAATTTATCCAGTAACCTTACAGGAACTTCCAAATGATAGATGTCCCAAGGCTGTGTAAGAGCTGAATGGACTCCTGTGGAACTGAGGAGATTCAAGGAAGCAATAGTCTTCACGGAATTCATTCACCTTTTGTCAAGCAGATGTTAAACTCATGGTCAACCTGTAATAGAACTATCCTTCAAGACTGGAGAGACTTGATTACAGCAGTTGGAGCCTAGTCCTCAATTACAGAGAGGATCTGGTGGAATGATGAGGCTAAGACCATTGAACAACAAAGTAGGGCTAGAGATATGGAACTCTCCCAAGATCAACTTCTTGGAGAGGGAGATTATGCTGATGTAGAAAGGCAATCTCTATATGATGACCATACCCTGGAGCAGCCTTGAATGCTTGAGACAGAATTGAAGAAGTAAGAAAGAAAACTGAGTCATTTACTTAAGTTATACAGGGCCCAAAAGAAACCTTCACTGATTTCTTACAAACATTGACTTCAGCAGTAAATAGAATGATACCAAATTCAGAAGCTAGACAAATAATAATCAAATTTCTGGCTTTTGAAAATCTAATGCACAATGCAAAAGGGTATTTAGGATATTAAAGGCAAGATCAGTGCCCTCAGAGGAATGGATCCAAGATATAATTAATATTGAATCTCATAACCATGATGATGCTTGGATAGGAGAGGTGATTTCCAGAGGTTTGAAGAAAAATCGAAATACCAGATATTTCAATTGCAGTAAACAAGGTCACCTGAAAAGGGGTTGTAGGGAGGCAATGCCAGGCGGATCTCTGTGAGTTCCAGGAAAAGGCGCAAAGCTACACAGAGAAACCCTGTCTCCGAAAACCAAAAAGGGGGTTGGGGAGTGTTGTAAACAGAGCATTCCCAAAAACAATGTTTTTTTTTTTTTTTTTTAAGAATAATCCCAACAGAATGCCATCCCTTCTGGAGTATGCAGAAGATGTGGAAAAGGCAGACATTGGACTAACGAATGTAGATCAGCAAGGGACAGTCAAGGTAACCCTTTGTCATCTGGAAACACCTTGAGAGGCCTTTCACAGGCCCCATGTCAAATTCAGTTCAGTCAAAAGACTAAGCCTAGGGAGATCATAGGCTGGGGGAGGGAACTACTGCTGTTTTGCTAAATGTTCATATTGTCACACTGCCTTTTAAACATTCATATTTATTCTCATAGATTTGTGCTACTCTGAACCTTCAGAGAACCTTACTTTTTGTAGTGGGAGGTGGTTAATGTAGAGATTCATAAATTCTAAATTCATAAAACAGTAAAGTGCTGAGAATAGGTGACTACTGAGTGCTCAGCCACAGATGGGTCATCTGCATTAGCCTCCTCACCCACAATGTTCAGGGAATATCAGAGAAGTGGGGCTGGAAAGGGCTGGAAAGCACGTTAGAGCCAAAAATGGGAAAGAGAGCTGTGGAATCCTATGTTCTAGACATGATACAGTCATTGCAAACATGAACTCACAATTGCTATGGTTACCTGCACAATATGGATTCCAGCATGGATGAAGGAGGAGCTCTGGAGGCCCTGCCCTTAGCTGAGAAGCTATAGGAAGTTGATGGCTGATGAGGGAGAGAGAGTCACCTTTTTGGGGTGGGAATGGAGGGTTGCCCATGCCCCAGTAGATGACCATATCCCTGAGCACAGAAAAAACACTAATTGGACTCAGTGAGTTTTAATTTTTTTAAAAACCACATGAAATTAGGAGAGAGATGTGTTGAAGGTCCCCAAAGGGGGAGCCATAGGGAGGTAGTGGGAGGTAGATATGATCAATACACACTGTATAGATGTATGAATTTTTCAAAGAATAAATTTAAATTATTGTTTTAAGACTACTTATGTGGGGGCTGGAGAGATGGCTCAGTGATTGAGAGCACATATTGTTCTCACAAAGAATCAATCCAGGTGACACACAACTGCTTGAAACTCCAGCTTCAGAGAGGTGACACCACTCTCAGCTCTTTGGGCACATGCACAGACACACATAGATACACATAAATGAATAATAAAAATTTAAAAGAAATTACATAGTTAAAAAAATATGTGAATTAAAATAAATATTCAAGTTAGAGCAGCAAAGCTAGAAACCCTGAAGTCCAACTAAGAAGAAAGACAGATGTCTAAAACCCTGAAAAACTAAGAGAGGGGAATGTTGGTCAGGGCAGGAGAGACTCCAGATGGCTCCCAGGAAGCCTTTACAGTTAACTAACTTTTTTAATGTCAGATTTATTTATTTTATATGCATGAGCGATTTGCCTGCATGTACTTATAAGCCAATGTGCATGCCTAGGGCCTGCAGCAGTCAGAAGGGCACTTCCGTTTGCTCAAGCAGTCGATTTGGTCCCCTGGAACTAGAGCTATGAATGGTTGGAAGTTGCTGTGTAGCCACCGGTAACTGAACCCCAGGCCTCCGCAGAGGACGAGGGTTCTTAAGCCCTGCACCATCTCTTCAGCCCCTATTTTTCTTTTCACTTTTGGCCCACCATGTATAAAATCAGTCAACCTTTTGTATGAATACTAGCTATACTCCTAAAAATCTGTCACAAAACAACTGAATAATGTCTCCAAAGACATCTACAAATGTTTCGGGGATAGACCTTACTTATTGCCTTTCTACGAATGCTATATCTACCAGGTGCCTGTTAATCTAGCCACTGCTGGGTATTGTCACCCAGCACTGTCTCTGTATTTGTTGACGGTATCACTTCTCCCACCAAGTTGTGTCTCTCTACCTTCTGCTCTGACATATCTTGTATGATCATGTATCAGTAGACATAGTGATAATTGTGCTACAAGACCACAAGGTTAAATTAGCAAAATAACTACACATGAGCCATTTAAGGGCTAAATGCAGTGTAGAGTATGCTAATTTTTCATGTGCTGTTGTTGCTTGTTAAGAGCACACTCTGGGAGAAAGGTGGGTTTCCTTGTCTCAGACTCGAATGTGTTTATCTCAGGGTTCTCCAAATCTCCTTGTCCTGCAATAGGCTGACCCCCAACACTGTGACAAGGACAACGGATGTCAGCAAACAATCCAAGAATGTTTAACATCCTGAGCCTTGAGAGCATCGAGAAGGCAAAGCACTTCAAATTAGGTCACTATTTGGTAATCCTGTGGTACAAAAAAAAAAAAAGCCTGTGATTTAGGAGGAGGGGAGTGACTGGAGAGATGGCTCAGCAGTTAAGAGTACTGGTTGCTCTTCCAGAGGACCAGGGTTCAATTCCCAGCACCCACAAGGTGGCTCACAACCATCTGTAACTCAGTTTCGGGGGATATGAAACCTCCTTCTGGATTCTGTGGGTATTACATACATGTTGTACACAGACACATGCAGATAAAACACCCATATTCATAAAATAAGAAAAAAATAATTTCAAGAAACTTTAAGTGTCTGTGCTGGGATGGAAATATGGAGGCTTTACCTGAGGGAAAATCACTCTGCACTGGGACTCCAGCTAGACTAGTTCAGTTGGGCTCACTGCAGTTGTTTTTGAGGGATGTTGTGTCTGATTTTGTATTTTATTTATTTGCAGCTTGCTATTTGTTCTTTTGCTTTTGTTTGCTACATACATAATAAACTGAAATCCAATGCTACTTTAGATCATTCTGTGAGCAGAGTCTCTTACCTATCTCCATCCTCACTGCTCCTGGTGGCTGTACAGCCCTGCCTGAGTGCCATAGTCTTGACACCTACCTGTTTGGCGCAACAGTTTAGGGGGAGGCTACCTCCAGGACCCACCCCTTTGCCTAGGATAGAACAAAGTGATTGTGATGTATGACTCTGTTAATGTGTTCTTGAGTTTGCTTTTCAAGGATTTTGTGAGCTTTTTTGCACCTATTTTCATTAGGACAGTTGGTCTATAGTTTCCTTTTGATTGTGTCTTTATCAAATTTTACTATCAAGGTAATACTGGTTTTGTAGAATAATTTAGTAGTGTTCTTTCCCTTCCAACTTATGAGACAGTTTGAAAAGTATTGGTATCAGGACTTCCTCAAATGCTTGGCATAACTCACCAGTGAGTCATCTGGTCCTCGGGTTTTGTTTTGTTTTGTTTTGTTTTGTTTTGTTTTGTTTTCCTTGTGGGAAGACTTCTTTGTTCTTTTGGTGTGTATTAATTTATTCTTTGAGAATTTCACACAAGTATACACTGTATTTATCATATCCATCTGCACTGCCCATCTAACTCCAGCCCCAATCAGAGAAGCTTCAACTGGCTGTGGACAGCAGTTAATACACACAGATTCACAACTGACCAAAGTGCAGAGAATAATGTCTATGGAGTACTTGGTCCTATGTGGTACTTCTGTATCACAACCTCCTGCCCCTCCAAGGCTCAGGGAACATCAAGGAAAGGGACAGAAACATTGTAAGGGCCAAACATTGATGGGGACTGCTATGAAGCAGTGTCTTCGGGGCATGACAGGGCCATTGCACTCGTGAACTCACAGCTACGATGATTGCCCGCACGATATCAAACCAGTGTACATTCCAGCATGGATGGAAGACACCGATGAAGACCACACCTAGTTGAGAAGCCACTGGCAGTTGATGGCAACTGAGAGAGGAAGACTCAGTTTTCTTCAGTGATGTGGCTCCTGGTTTGTTGTCCATACTCCAAGTCGGGGGGCGGGGGTGATAATTGCGCCCCACTCTCATTGCTGGTGTGGGTCTGTTTCGATTGTATAGTCTTGATTGGATTTTGGTAGGTTATCTGTGGTTAGGAATTCATCTATGTCTTTCAGATTTTCCAGCTTTTTGGAATGTAAGCTTTTGAAGTATTTTCTAACACTTGTAGATTTCATCTCAATCTGTTGCAATGATCCCCACTCCTGGGCCCACATCAACAGACAGCATTGCCTCAAAACCAGGACACAATCTTGAAAGAGAGCTAAGTGAAAAGACACAGGACACAAAACATATATTGATATGTCTCCAAGCACTTGTGTGATTCCGTGGTTTTTCTCCAGGTTGATTTCCTATTTTATAACATTAGGATCTGATCAGACACAAAGAATTGTTCTGATTTTTTGCTCCTCTTTAGGCTTTTTGGGTATGTGTGTGGTCAATAATGTGATTTTGCATCCTTATACCCGAACACCCCAGCCCCTAGGTTTTGGGCCCAGAGGCACAACCCTGTACCCCTATACCACTACGCATTGCAGTCCCATTTTCAGGCCAGTTGGCTGGCAGACCTCCTGCAGACAGGTCAGACTACAACCATCCCCCATCAGACCCTGTAACCCAAGCCCCACCTCCTCCAAATCCCACCCCCCCTCCAAGACTGCAACTGTTCCCTGAGACAGAGCCCACCAGCACCCGATTGGACTAAGAGGCCAGTTGGCAGGCAGACCTCCTGCAGACAAGTCAGACTACCACTATCTACCATGTACCAAGACTGCAGCTACTCCCTGAGACAGAGCCCACTAGCGCCAGTTGGACTAAGAGCTGCGCCCTGAGACAAAGTCCATCAGCATCGACCAGACCAAGAGCTCCCACTGGACCAAGAGTATTGATCAGACCAAGAGAGGCTCCCTCAAACACAGGCACCACTTGCACCAAGAAAGAGATGGGTAGATGTCAGTGCAAAAATACAGTCAACAACATAAAAACCAATATGGCTCCATCAGAACCTACATCAGCAAGACCTGAACATCCCAACACAGAAGAAACAGAAGAAATCGACCTTAAAAATGACTTTAAGAAGATATTAGAGCTCTTAAAAGAGGAAATAATGAAAAATTCCCTTAAAGAAATCAAGGAAAAGTCAAACAAAAAATGGGAAGAAATCAGTAAATCCCTTGAAATCCAAGAGAAAGCAATTAAACAAGTGAGGGAAACAGTTCAACATTTGAAAGCTGAAATCAAGACAACAAAGAAGACACAAACGGATGCTGGAAGTGGAAAATTTGAGTAAATGAACAGGAACTACAGATGCAAGCATAACCAACAGAATGCAAGAGAATGAAGAGTGGATCTCTGGCATTGAAGATATGATAGAGGAAATAGATTCAACAGTCAAAGAAAAAAAATAAAGCCAACAAAGTCATGACTCAAAATGTCCAGGAAAATTGGGACACCATGAAAAAAACCAAACCTAAGAATAAGAGTGATAGAAGAAGAAGACAAAGAAGAAGAAGAAGAAGAAGGAGAAGGAGAAGGAGAAGGAGAACAAGAACAAGAAGAACAAGAAGAACAAGAACAAGAACAAGAAGAACAAGAAGAAGAATACCAACTCAAAGGCAGAGAAAATATATTCAATAAAATCATAGACAAAAACTCTCCCAACCTAAACAAGGAAATGCCTATAAAAATACAAGAAGGTTACAGAACACCAAATAGACTGGATCCAAAAAAAAAAAGGTCCCCTCGCCACATAATAATCAAACCACTAAACATACAGAATAAAGAAAAAATATTAAGAGCTGAAAAGGAAAATGGCCAAGTAACATATAAAAGCAGACCCATAAGAGTAACACCTGACTTCTCAATGGAGACTCTAAAATCCAGAAGGTCCTGGACAGACATTGTGCAGACACTAGGAGACCAATGGATGCCAACCCAAACTATTATCCCCAGTAAAACTCTCAATCAACATAGACGGAGTAAACAAAATATTCCATGATAAAACCAGATTTAAGCAGTCTCTTTCCACAAATTGAGCCCTACAGAAAGCACTAGAAGGAAAAATCCAACCTAAGGAAGTCAGATACACCCATGAAAACACAGGCAATGGATAGTTCCACACCAAAAAATACCAAAGAAGGGAAACATACAACACTACCACCAAAAGATAACAGGAATTAACAATCACTGGTCATTAATATCAATGGTCTCAATTCACCTATAAAAAGACACAGGCTAACAGAATGGATATGAAAACAAGATCCATCCCTCTGCTGCATACAAGAAACACACCTCAGCTTCAAAGACAGACACTACCTCAGAATAAAAGGCTGGGAAAAGACTTTCTAATCAAATGGATTTAAGAAGCAAGCTGGTGTAGCTATCCTAATATCCAACAAAATAGACTTCAAACTAAAATCAATCGAAAGAGATCAGGAAGGACATTACATATTTATCATGGGGAAAATCTGACAAAATGAAGTCTCAATTCTGAATATTTATGCCCCAAATACAAGGGAACCTACATTCGTAAAAGAAACATTACTAAAAGTTAAATCGCACATCAAACCCCATACACTAGTAGTGGGAGACTTCAACACCCCACTCTCACCAATGGACAGATCTGCCAGACAGAAACTTAACAGACAAATAAGGGAACTAACAGACATTATAACTCAAATAGACTTAATAGATATCTACAGAATATTCTACCCTAACACAAAAGAATATACCTTCTTTTCAGCATCCCATGGAACCTTCTCCAAAATCAAGCACATGCTTGGTCACAAAGCAAATCTCAACAGATACAAAAAAATTGAAATAACCACCTGTATCTTATCGGACCACCATGGCTTAAAGTTAGATTTCAACAACAACAAAAATTACAGAAAGCCTACAATCTCATGGAAACTGAATAATGCCCAATTGAATCACCAATGGGTCAAGGAAGAAATAAAGAAAGAAATTAAAGATTTCCTAGAATCCAATGAAAATGAATGTACAGCATACCCAAACTTATGGGACACCATGAAAGCAGGGCTAAAGGAAAATTCATAGCTCTAAATGCCCACATAAAGAAGTTGGAGAAATCTCACACTAGTGACTTAACAGCACAACTGAAAGCTCTAGAACAAGAAGCAAACACGCAGGAGAAACAGATGCCAGGAAATAATCAAATTGAGGGCTGAAATCAATAAAATAGAAACAAAGAGAACAATACAAAGAATCAATGAAACAAAGAGTTGGTTCTTTGAGAAAATCAACAAGATGGACAAGCCCTTATCCAAATTAACCAAAAAGCAGAGAGAGAGCATCCAAATTAACAAAATCAAAAGGGAGACATAACAGCAGACAATAAGGAAATACAGAAAATCATCAGATCATACTTCAAAAGCCTGTACTCCACAAAATTGGAAAATCTGAAAGAAATGGACCATTTTCTGGATAGGTACCCCATACCAAAGTTAAATCAAGACCAGATAAACTATTTAAATAGACCAATAACCCCTAAGGAAATAGAAATGGACATTAAATTCTCCCAATCAAAAAAAGCCCAGGACCAGATGATTTCAGCACAGACTTCTACCAGATTTTCAAAGAAGAGCTAATACCAATACTCTTCAAATTGTTCCACGCAATAGGAACAGAAGGAACATTACCAAATTCTTTCTATGAGGCTACAGTTACACTGATACCCAAACCACACAAAGATGCAACAAAGAAAGAGAATTACATGCCAGTCTCCCTCATGAACATTGATGCAAAAGTATTCAATAAAATACTGGATAACCAAATCCAGGAACACATCAAAAAAATTATACACCATGACCAAGTAGGCCTCATCCCAAGGAGGCAAGGATGGTTCAACATACAAAAATCTGTCAATGTAATACACCATATAAACAAACTGAAAGAAAAAAACCACAAAATCATCTTATTGGATGCTGAAAAAGCCTTTGACAAAATCCAACACTCCTTCATGATAAAGGTTCTAGAGAGATCAGGAATACAAGGAACATACCTAAACATAATAAAGTCAATTTACAGCAAGCCAACAGCCAACATCAAATTAAATGGAAAGAAACTCAAAGCGATTCCACTAAAATCAGGAACAAGACAAGGCTGTCCACTCTCCCCATACTTATTCAACATATTACTTGAAGTTCTAACTAGAGCAATAAGACAATAAAAGGAGATCAAGGGGATACAAATTGGAGAGGAAGAAGTCAAACTTTTACTATTTGCAGACGATATGATAGTATACATAAGTGACACCAAAAATTCTACCAGGGAACTCCTACAGCTGATAAACTCCTTCAGTAAGGTGGCAGGACACAAGATTAACTGTGATTGGTTTAATAAAAAGCTAAATGGCTAATAGCTAGGCAGGG
>CABHPQ010001780.1:1836-18580 GCA_902168405.1 Peromyscus aztecus
TGTGAGCCACCATGTGGATGCTGGGAATTGAACTCAGGACCCTTGCAAGAGCAGCCAGTGCTCTTAACCACTGAGCCATCTCTCCAGCCCGCCCATGTTTTTTTTTCTTTTTTTTTTTTTTTTTTTTTTTTTCTCCTGGCTTGGTGGTTTTCACCAGTCTCTGATGCCTCTCAGTTCTGTTTGCTTTGTAGTATTTACTATTCGCCTTGAGACTTACTGAACCTCTTTGATTTGTAAATCCATGGTTTTCAGCAAACTTAGCAACTACTCAGCCGCCATTTCTTCAAATACCTTCCTATCTTTGTTTTCTATTTGAAGATTCCCTAAGCATTTTGGGGGAACAGTATGGAACTAAACACAAGGGATCCTTCATGGCAGGGACCACATCACCCATTCTCAGCTACCAGGGCCAAGAAACAAGTTGCATGGAGTGAAAGGTCAATAGATGTTGGCTTGACCTAAATTCCAGCTCAAATCCCTGCTCCCAAAGAGCTCACAAGATGACGTGCTCACAAAAACAACAACAGCAACAACATTTCATCCCGAAACACAACCGCCTATGACAAGTGATGCAGTCTCAATTGAAAACAGCTGTGTGACTGGACTGACCTGCACACGGAGAACAGCACCTAGGACCGGAGATGTAGTTAGGAGCAAATGCTCACGTCTAACATCTGTAAGGCACCGTTTATAACCCTTAGTACTGTATTAACAAAAAAAGAAGTGTGTCTAATCCAGGTGTGGTATTGGGGAAGTCTCGTAATTTGGCCTCAGTTTCTCCAACTTCAACTGGCTGAGGAGGTCTTATTGTGTCATCAAGACCCTTGGTGGGTCCAAGCTCCATCACTGTTTAGAACTCGTACTTGTTTTTGGTTTATAGAGAGCAAAAGGGTCCCTGTGACTCCTCTTGCAGGGTCCTGAATTGACGCTTGAAGCTGCAGCGTGACCTTGGCCTGAGTTAAGTCCTGTTTAGGTCAGAGTCCTGCTCACAGCAAAAGGTACTGGCATGAGAAATCGTGAATTGATCAGTTGCGGCTCGGCTGGATCTGAGGTCCCCTGGAGAAGGGGACTCCTGGACTTCCCTGGTGCCTGTCATTAGGATGAGAGTAGTCCTCACCCCTGCTGGGGTTGAGGTGGCAGGTGAGTGACAGAGAGGATGGGAGCTGTCACTTACTCTGTGCCCTGTGCTATGCACATCACAAACATGACTGGGCCAGAAACACTGAGTGGGATCTAAGTGTCACGATCCATCAAGCTCTGATCATTCTGTCCCCTGCCTGCAGTCCCCACATCACACTGGATAGTGACTGCAGACTTCGGGTCGCTTCTACCAATCACTTTGGAGTCACCTGATTTTCTATACCCTGTCCATCAAGAGATCCCATTCCCGTTGATTCACCCTGGGGTCTTCCCCTGCACGGTCCTTTCCAGTGCTCATGTTAGAACTCAATGATGGTTGTAAAGTCCTTTCTGTTCTTTTTTTTTTTTTTAAGACAGGGTTTCTCTGTGTAGCCCTGGCTATCCTGGAACTTACTCTGTAGCCCAGGCTGGTCTTGAACTCACAGAGATCTACCTGCCCCTGCCCCCCTGCCTCTTGAGTGCTGGGATTAAAGGTGCATGCCATCACTGCCTGGCTGTAAAATCATTACTTTTAGGAAAAGGAATTTTAGTTGTCTTTTGGTTTTGGTTTTTTATTTATTTATTTTTTGTTTGTCTGTTTGTTTGTTTTGTTTTTATTTTTGATTTTTTCGAGACAGGGTTTCTCTGTGTAGCCCTGGCTATCCTGGAACTCACTCTGTAGACCAGGCTGGCCTTGAACTCACAGAGATCCGCCTGGCTCTGCCTCCCAAGTGCTGGGATTAAAGGTTAGTTGTCTTCTAATTCAGTGGATCAATCCATATACCAATGCTCCCAGTCAGCCCAAGCTCACATCTGCAAGTTTTTCGTTTTGTGAACTTGGGAAACTGTCTCTTCATAATGCTCATAAGTATTGCCTTCCACCTAGCCACCCTGATTAGCTCAGGCCTGAGGATGTTGGGAGAGGCCATCAGCTCTACTTTGCTTCTGTCTACAAATATGATGCCCCTTCTCTCTCCCACAGAAACACTTGGGAATGCTTGGAATTTTGTGGTCCCTTTGGATAGAATTCCACTACCCTGGTTTCCATGGCCTTTGGGAGCTGCATCTCTACATGACCCAAGGGATCAGAGAGTGGGGATTAACTCACAAGGGGGCTTGGACGCTTATGTCCACACTGGACAGTTCCACAGGAACAAAGGGACTTACTGGAAGGGGATCATAATTCTTGGGTCACCCATGGCGGTGTTTCCACTGAAGGGGAGGCATTTTAATTACCTGCATATGGTGTTGGTCTAATGCAATATCTGTTGCTCTTCAAAACACAAAACTAAAGAACTCTAATAAGAGATTTTTAATTAGAAACTTCGTTGTAACCTCTCATCCCTCTTCGGTCCTTTCAAAGACACAAGAAACTGGAATGGTATAATAGGTTGTTGTTGGAGACAGGATGTGTAGCCCTGCCAGGTTGCCTCTAACTTATGGTCATCCTCCTGCCTCTGCATTCTGAGTGTTGGGATCACAGGTGTGCAGTGCCACACCCAGCTGTTATAATGAGATTCTTATTTCAATTACACAACATTCCTGAGGCCAGGGAGTAGCTCATTAGGAGAAAGGATGTGTTTTAGAGTGGAAGCGAAGACAGACAGAGGTTGGGTGGGAGCTTGGTAGGGACTGTCAATGGCACTCAGTCTCGGGGGGCGGGGGGCGGGCTTTGATGCAAGGCATAGTTACTCAGTAGGCCTAGCCTTTCCTCATCTTGAAACGCTGGTGTCACTTTCTAAATTAAGGTAGTATGTCAAGGCAGGGAGACAGAGCAGGGCTAGGCTCAGGACTATTCCATGTCACGTAGATGTTCTATCCCCATATTAGGAGGCAACTAACTTCAGTGGGACTAAGTCACCGCATGAGGTTGCAGAGCTGGTAGAAGCTGTGCCCAGATCTGGAGGCTGCCCTGGCTCCAGTCACGTGGTCAGGCGTACAAGTAAGGAAAAGTGGGTGCCTCAGGTTCCTCAGCACCTGCTATCCCACGGTCAGGGGTGGGCCAGTCCCAGGTTGAGTGACCCAAGTGATCAGAAAAGCTCCAGTGATGGGCTGCATGGGGGGAGGGCCTTGCATTCAGGCCTTGCCTGTCTATTACCAAGACAACTGCAGGAAGACTCAAAGGTGGCTAGGGAGGCCGGAGCACCAGAACACAGAGAGAAACCAGAAAAGTAAATAGCTTCCCTATGATACCTTCACTGTCTGCCTGACTGGAGTTAGGGTTGCCATGGAAACACACCTCTGGGTGTGTTTATGAGGGTGTTTCCAGGAAGATTCACCTGAAGAGGGAAGCTCCATGCTGAATTTGGGTGCCACTCTCCCTTGGGCTGACTAAAAAGAAGAAAGCAAGCTGAGCATAGGCAGGCATTCAATGCCCCGATTCCTGACTGTGAATGCAATGTGACCAGGTGACCAGATGCCTCACACTCCTGCCCCTGCTGCCTCCCTACCACAACGGACTGTAAAATCAGGCTGTGAGCCAAAGTAAACCCTTTCTTTCTTATTTATTATTTATTTTGAGACAGGGTCTCATGTATTCAAGACCAGCCTGAATTTGCTCTGTTGCCTGGGATAACCATGCCCTTCTGGCCCTTCCGCCTCTAGACTGCTGGGGTTGTAGGTGTGCACCATCACCACACTTAGTTTTCTGTGGCAGCGGGGATGGCCAGGACTTTGCACATGCTAGTCAAGCAGCCTACACATTCCCAGTCCATAGTAACAAGAACGTAACTAAGACCCCCCTTGTGCCAATCACTCCCGCCACCACTTATGGTGGGCTTTGCAAGTGTTAGGTCCCTGCCCAGCACAGTACGTGTAAGTATTGCATTCAGTCTTCCAGCATCCAAATGAAGCAAATTTTCTGTCTTGATAAGTGAACTTTCTAGAGGAGGCGAGAGAGAGGAGAGGGGAGGGGGGGTGATTTGCTGGGAGGGGTAGGCTCATCGTTGGATTTGTTCCCAAAGCAAGGGGCAAAAAGAGCGATAAATATCAGTAGGGAAGTTGGCCCAGCTTGGTAGTGCAGCAGTTCTTAACCTGTGAGTCAGGACCCCCACAGGACTGCATATCAGCTATTTATATTATAATTCATAACAGTGGCAAAATTACAGTTATGAATTAGCGACACAATAGTGTTATGGTTGGGGGTCACCACATGAGGAACTGTATTAAAGGGTGGCAGCCTGAGGAGCGTTGAGAACCACTGTGCAAGTGTCAAGCTCATGCTGGGTGGTACCTAGGCCCTGGAGCAGGTCAGGCTCCTGTTGCTCATTCCTCATGCTGAGACAGACGACAGCCATGTTACACAGGTGGCAGCCCCCTTCTTTCAAAGGTGTGTGTGTGTGTGTGTGTGTGTGTGTCTCTGTGTGTGTGTGTGTGTGTGTGTGTGTGCATGACGTGGCACATGTGTGGAGGTCAGAGAAGCACCTTGGGTGTTAGTGTGCTCCGTCTTCCAGAACAGCCACATTGAGGATTCAGGGAGGCATGCCTGTTAGAAGCAGCCTACCACATTCCCCGTCCATAGTAAGAAGAAAGTAACTAACAGACCCTTTGTGCCAATCTTGCCCTCTGAAAATGGATTCTTTACCATCACAACTGTTCAACAGGTAAACATTTTCTGGTCCAAAGTTTTCATGTTTTGTGTTATTTAAGAGTAAACTCAGCCAGTGACTAAGGCTAGGCTCTCTTAACAATGGTTTGAACCCCATTTTTACCTATGTGAGTGACAGAGGGGGACCCCAGGCTTATTCTGAAGTCATCCTACCTTCTGCAGTCCTGTAAGGGATATGGAGGCCACTGACTGGGGATCTGACTTGGCTATCTTGGAACATTTTATTTTCCAAGTGAAAATGAAGAAACCAATAGTTGAATCTGCTTTCTGTGACAGGGATAACCCCACTTGGAAAGCAGGCAGCTCTGCCTCCCTCTGAAGCCCCAGCCCAGGACGCTCCAGGAGAGAGTGGCATCCCATTCCCATCTCTCTTCAGTTGTTTTTCCATCAATCATCTCCAAATGGAAAAGCAGAGGCATCAGCAATGCGCAGGCCAGATCCTCCGTGTCCGTGGCATCACAGAGGAATCCTGTCTTAGTGATGTCCCTGTGTGAGACGCTGCATGTCACTGGCCGGACACCAAGAATCTAGTTGCTTCACATTTTACCCTTCAGTTGCCAAAGATTATTGGTTTCCTAAGATTTTGTCACTGAATCTTGGAGCTACAAAGTACTGAGAGATTCAGATAAAGGGCTTACACAATGCAGCCAGGCGTCTCTCATCTTCCCATGTCGCCTCTGACACCACCAGCTGCAGACTTGGAGGAAGGAGGGATTGCTACATCAAGAGGGAGGAAGACCTTCCTAGATGGCTATTCTTACCTTGTAAAATAATAGCAATGAGGTGAAATTCCAAAGAGAAGAATGTCCTCATGGGCCCCAGCCATGGCTGATGTTGGAATGTGGCAGCTGTTTCCTGGACCCTTTCCCCCACTGTCTAGAAGACCCTCCCTCCAGAGAACAGGGAGGAAACCCAGAGTCTGGGTAGGGAAGGGGACTGCTTGTGACCAGAGACATAAACCATTTGGAAGAGAGGCCAGGACTCCCCAACTGCAATTCCCACCCCATTTTTCAAACTCTTGCCCAACACCAGGCTCTTGCACATACGACTCTTTGGGATTCTGGCCAAGTGTTGTTCCCCTATAAATGTCTTATCAGATGGTTTATGAAATTAGGCTTCGTTGCCATATAGCATATTTCCAAACAAACACTGTTTCTAGGGCCGCTAAGGGTGAAGCCTTTGAGCCTTACTATATCACAAGGCACATCAAATACTGAAGAAATTAACTTGTGAATGGACAGTGAGCTGAGTGACTATTACACACAAAAGGCTTGGGGCAGGCATAGTCCTTCATATTGTAAGGTTAGTGTGTCTACCCTGTGCTGTGGGACAAAGAGCACGGTGAAGAACCTGAAATTTGGATTCTAGACTGAATTAAGACAGGCAGAAATAGCCTGGTCTTTGATTTCAGAAAAATTGAAATACCTTAATAGAGTCTCAGCTTCCTCATCAGTTTAAAAAAAAAAAAAAAAAAGGAGATAGCTGGGTGGTGGTGGTGCACGTCTTTGATCCCAGCGCTTGGGAGGTAGAGGCAGGGGGATCTCTGTGAGTTTGAGGTCAGTCTGGTCTACAGAGAGAGTTCCAGGACAGTCAGAACTACGTAGAGAAACCCTGTTTTGAAAAACAAACAAGTTAATAAAGAAGTCACATGGGTTTCTTAAAAGGATAAAAGAAAAAGGAAGTATACGTAAGGAAAGGCTTTCTCTGGATGACCACAGGTCAGCAGAAGTCACGACAGTGGAATTAAGGGGTTATGAAGGCAGAAATTCCCATCATCCCTGGTAAAATGGGAGGGGGGGTGCAGTCTGCACACAGCAGCCTTATCCCTTGGTAGCTCACATGTGATTCCTATTCAGGGAATCTGCAAGGGTGAGGCTGGGCTGCAGGCCACTGGCTAAGGGCTGGGTGGATTGGCTGTGGTGGGAGGAAGCACTATGGGGGAGGCAGGTGCCCTCAAGAGGAGACTGTGCGCGTGGCAGGTGTTTTGACATTTGACCAGATGCAGCAACTAGGAAAACAACCCTAGGCCGCAGGAATATGTCTAGAATCCACTCATTCCTTCCTCAAGAAGTGTTTATCGAGAGTATACCATTTGTCAACTTTTATGCCTCTGCTTTCAAGGAGTACAAAAGCCAGGGAGATGAGAATCAACCGACACTTACAGCGCAGCGAGAGTCATGTGAGAAAGGGCACAGGGAGTCAGAGCAGACACTGCGTCCTGATGGGGAAAGCCGACACGAGCTGAGTCGAGAGGAACAGGTAGTTGCTCAGAAAAGAGAGCTCTGACAGAAGTGGTAGCATGCCACTGTGCCAGGAAGCATGAGACCACATGGTCCAGCCTGGGGGCTTCAGAACGGAGCAAGGCAAGGGAAGCCTATAGGGTCGGTGCATTTCCTTTCCTGGGAAATACTGAAGGTAGCACCTGCTGGGGTCCAGACAGTCAGTACAAAGACGGTCACAACCCATCTCCTGTCCTTACAGAGTTTACAGTCTATCAGGGGAAGGCATCAAGAGAAGGATGATACTGTATGAGCAGGATGTGCCCATTCCTCATGGGTGGCCCTAGGTAGAATCAGTCTTTATTGCAAAGACTGAGGTTGGGGGTAGAGGCAGGAGAAAAGAAGGTCAGAGTAGGTTTTTCTGATGAGCCGGATGTGGAAGGAAATGGATGCATTGTGGCAAGACTGGTAAGAAGCTCTTGCCATAGAAATAACATGGTAGTGGCAACTAACAGGGAAGCAGGTGAGAAACCAGATGGCTATCGGGACAATAGAACTTGCAGACATTTTGACTAATTAGAGGTAAGAAACAGGACTAGGTGTATACTGGGCTTCTGATGAGGGCCTGGTAAAGATGACAAGGTTAGTCCTCAACATTCTGAGTCTCACTTGTTCATTGGACATGAAAGTGGAGACATTTTGGTAGTTGATTATATGGGTTTATGTTTAGGAGAGAATACAGATGTCAGAGGTAGCAGAAAACGTTCTGGATATGGAAATGCCCAGAGGGGAATGAGGTCTGTGTTGTGGGATGTCTTTCTGTATGCTGTGAATATGTGTGGCTCCCATTGGATAATAAATAAAGCTGTTTTGGCGTATGGCAAGAAAACTTACAGCCAAGTGGGAAATCCAAGCAGAGATACATAAAGAAGAAGGGTGGAGTCGGGAGATATGTGAGCCTTGGAAGAAGCAACAAGATGCCAGCAGACTGGTAATGCCATGGCCACATGGCAACATACAGATTTATAGAAATGGGTTAAGATGAAAGAGCTAGCTAGCTAGAAGCTTGAGCCATAAGCCATACAGTTTGTAATTAATATTAAACCTCTGAGTGGTTATTTTATAAGCAGCTGTGGGACTGTGGGTGGAAGAGATTGGTCCCGACCGCGGGGCCAGGTGGGACACAGAGAAACTTCCCTCTACAGGTCTGGAGAAACCAACATTTAGGGGAATGAAGAAGAACCCATAAGGAAGACTGCAATGGCTGCAATGTACAGTGGGAACCAGTCAAGGAAGAAGAGTTCAAGATAGTAGAGAGGAGCCAGGTGGTGGTGATGCACGCTTCTAGTCCCCCACACTTGGGAGGCGGAGGCAGGCAAACCTCTGTGAGCTCAAGACCATCCTAGTCTACAGAGTTCTAGGATAGCCAAGGCTACATAAAGAAACCCTGTCTTGAAGCTCCCCATCTACCCTCCCCGCCGCAAGATATCAGAGAGGAAGAAGTGGCTGGGGAGATAGCTCAGTCAGTAAAACGCTTCCTTTGGAAGTGTGAGGACCCAAGCTTGGATCCCCAGAAGCCACGTAAAAAGCATGGCGAAGTGGTGAGCGCCTGTAATGTCAGCAGATGGAGTGGGTGAGATGGGAGGCAGAGATAGGTTACAGTCCATGAGGCTGGGCCTGGATTTTTTTTGAATTTGTGGCTGTCAGTCAAACTGAGGTCCTCATGCTTGCAAGCTCTCTCACCCACTAAGGCCTTTCCCCTAGAAACGGACTTTCCAGTAGAAGCATTTAGATGATTCAAGCTCAGAACACGGTGATACAGGGAAACTATGTGGCTGGCCTAAGATGCCCCTGATCACTCATCTAACCACCCAGGGCTCCAGTCCACAAGGCTCCTGGTAACGGACAGATCCTATGAACAGAAGAAAATTTTAACTAAAGGCATGTAAAGAGGGCAAGAGACCCTCTTCTCGCTGTTGCCTGTGAGGCAATGCCTGTCAAGTACCTGGTTTTGTAAATAAAGTTTTATTGGAATGCAGGCATACAAGCGCTGTGACTGCTTTTACACTACAGTCACAGATCCGAGTGGTTGTAACAGAGACTACGTTCTGAATCCAAAAAATTTAAACCTGGCCCTTTGCAGGGAAAGTCTGCTGCCCTCCTCTCTGTTGTTGACAGATAGAGTGGTTGACCCTATCTGTGGTAAGAGGACTCCCCATCTAAGCTGTGCATCTAGTTGAAATGCCTATAGTTTATCTTAGATCTAGTACACAGATTCTTTAGCAACCTGGTTTGCAGCGGGGAGAAAGGGCAAGCCAAGTCTCAAGCCCGAAGCTGTGGAACACATCCAGCTACAGGTGCCCATATGACCAGGCCTAGGCTGGCTCACAGAAGCCAATGCCATGACGGGCACAGGCTGACACTCTGAGAGTAGAACAGTACAGATAGCTGAAGAGACCCAATAGCCCCGTGCAGATGGACTTTCTGATCCTCCCTCCTCCAAAAAAAGAAGGAAAAAAAGGCTTTAGGTAGACGGATGGGATGCAGGTCTATCTAAGTTAGAGAACTTCTTTGTCGCATCTATCACACAGCTAACCGTGAAGGGGATATGAGCTTTTGCAGAGTGTTATATATCTGTCATTGGAAGCAGATGAAGAGTCTCTGCTCTGTCAGCACCTCCTGGAGGGTGCATGTAAATGGTCAGCTATAGCCTTCCTGAGGTAGGGTTCCCTCTCAGTAACTCTCAGATCGGCTGCTCTAACAGCCTCGGTCCTCCCTTCCTCCTGCTGTATCCCACTGAGGTCCCTGGACTTGAGAGCATGGAGCTGGCCTCAAATGATTCCAGTGGACTTCCTCGGGCACAGCTGGGAAGGAGGGGCTGCTGACCTGTGCCAGGGTGTCTTCAGTGGAACACACTGTTCCAGGACAGTGTCCCATGTCCTGAAGCCTGGAACACTTCTCTCCCGGAGACTCAGCGGAGAACATTTCTCCCAGGTTTTTATTTAGGACCTTTGTATGAAAAAAACCAGACAGTATATATTGTGAGTATTTATATACTACTTTTTCTCTTCTAGATAGTGACCATCTCAGGCCTGGAACCAAGGCCCAGCCTACAGAGGATATGTCTTAGATACACATGCTAGGAATTACTCAATCTTAAAGTCTGCTATGAGGTGGTTTCTAGGTTAGGCTATCCCAAAGGAAAAAATGGCCTCCAAGCAGAATCAATCACTTAACCGTGGGGTGAGGAGAAACCCTTCCCATTAGGTAATTATTTATGATCATGCCCAAATTTGTGACTGGCCAATTTGGCGACCCTTGGCAGAGGTTCCACATTCCATGGCTGCAGGATGAATCTTGGATGAAACTAAGCACGGAATGATATTCTTATAAAGTCAAGAAAAGGAATGAGGGGTGTGAACATGAGCAGGCCATGCAGGTGAAAGAGCAAGGGAACTAGCTATGGCCTGAGCATCTGGGGTAAGGCAAGCCACGTAACGTGAAAGGCTCTGCTCCCGCAATGGATGAGGAAGGTGACTGTGCCCTGTCTGGGTGAGCAGTCTAGTCTTGTCACTCAACTTCTAGTCAGTGTGTGCTAGGGCTGGTATGGGGTGGGACACTGACTGTGAGGATCTGGTTTTCCTTCATCTTGGTGATGAGATACAGGTGTGCTACTGTTTGTGAAGTCCTTAACTTTTATACCCTGAAACTGTAGACAGTCGTGGTCCTTCCTCTGAATATTTTCGAGCACTTTGAATCATCAAACCAGTCTCCTCAAACCAATCACTCTTTACTCTGGAAAGCCCAGGGACAGGCACAGGGATGCAGGGACCATTTGATAACCCAATTTTAGGAAATCAATCTTCTGGAGATGTTCTTGGAAATTCCTTGATTTAGAAAAGCCATTTGCCCTGGCTACCCAGTGACGCTGCTCTTTCTATCTTTCTGATAAATTTCCACTTTGAATTAGTGGGATAAAAGATCTGCATGTTGAGTCTTAAGCTGGAAAAAACATGTATAATAATTCTTAGTCTCAAATTCACTAAAAAGCCAAGTGATCCTTGAGCTAAACTAACTGGGTACCCAGCCTCCCCCTGGCTTTGTGGTCCAGGGGTAGAATCCAAGGTGTTATTTTGTACCGAGATGTTCTCTACCACAGAGCCACACCCTGCCCCCTTGTAAGCACCTTCCTGGAACTGAATACTTCATTTGTCTGAACTTAACATTAAGAGGGAAAAAAAGTGGCCTCAAAAATAAATGCCAAAGCACAGTAACTATGCAAAAGCAACAAATGGATTAGGAACCAGTTATTTATGTTTCCTTTTGAAGGTTTTCCTTTATGAGCAGAACTGACCAAGTTTTCTAAAAATATGAGTCCAGTGATGTGGGACAGAAAACAGTACCTTTATCTCGTTCTTTTTCATTGTCCCTAAGACCTCGAAACTCTGCTCCGAATTAGTCACCTCCAGAAAACAGCTTCTGTGGAGTTAAGGGACACAGGTACTGCAGAAACCCACCCAGAAGCACAGAGGAACTCTGCCTTTGCTCCCTGTCATTGACTTTTCCTCTTCGAACTTCTCCACAGGTCCTTAAGCCTGCTTTTGTCCTTGGACAGCAGAACAACAGCTCATTTCTGGAGGAGATGAAACACGGCTTCGGTGCTGTGACCCACCTTCATGTTCCTGTGTTTAGCATTGACTTGAGGTATATGGAGATTGTGCTCAACCACCAACGCTTTCCAACTTCACAAATAAGCCCGTCCCATTCCCTCATAACCAAGAACCGATCCTCTACGGGCTTCACATAACATTCTAGTGTCCTTCAAAATTGTGCTCATAATGAAGTGAAGAATCTTTCTTCTGACTAAGTGACTTATTTCCCAAACTCTGGCTTTTCTTGGTCCTTTCACAGATTTGAGAATCCATACACACCATATTTACTTATATGGTGAGGTACAAAACCACTTTATTACTTAAAAGTAAAAAATGATGCTGGGCAGTGGTGGTGCACGCCTTTAATCCCAGCACTTGGGAGGCAGAGGCAGGTGGATCTCTGAGTTTGAGGACAGCGTGGTCTACAGAGAGAATTCTAGGACAGCCAAGGCTAAACAGAGAAACCCTGTCTCAACCCCCCCTTAAAAAAATTAAAAATGAATTATTGAAAAAAAGATGTACCTCCCCTCCCCCAAGAGTCAGGTGACTTTAGTACTATCACCTCAACCTTGAGTGGACGGAGGGATATTACTGGCCACAGTAAATACACTCTGGTGGTGAGCGGGCCTTTACCAAGGTTAAGAAACGACTTTAAGGGGCTGGAGAGATGGCTCAGTGGTTAACACTGCCTGCTCTTCCAAATAGACCCAAGTTCAATCCCCAGCACCCACATGACAGCTCACAACCGTCTGTAATTCCTGTTCGAGGGATACAGCACCCTCACACAGACAAACACGAGGGCATAACAGCAGTGTGCATGAAAAAGACAGACCCTGAAACGGGGAGCAAAACAACCCCAACTGCGGAGTAGCAGGGGCTGTTTGTTTAGGCCAGTGTCAGCTGCAGCTGACATTTCCCTTTCGGGACAGCCTGAGCGTTGAAGCTTCTGCATCGTAAGCACATGGCTAATTCGACGGTACCGTAATCATTATTTCTTGCCTACCCATCTGGATGGCGGGCCTAAGGCACGATTTAAGTGGCTACTGCAAAAGCTAATTGAACCAAAGTGTTAGCAATTGAGTCTGGCTATCAACACACATTCTTGCTTAAATCAAGTCACACGAGCTATATTTTTATAACAAAAGATTTAATAACGTGTCTCAAGACACAGAATTATCCTTCCTCTTCTCAGTGGTCAGAAGGCATGAGCAAAATTCCATGGCCCTCAGAGGCATAATCACTTTATTAATACAGATAAAACCATTATGAACAAGCCAAAGTTAGAGCATAGCCTAAGTGTGTGTATATTTATGTATATATAAATATATATATATATATTATAAAATGGAATTATTTAAATTGTATTCCTATCAGGCTAATGTGAAATCAGATAGTAATTCTTCTGTCCGAACGTTCTTCAGAGGATGAGAAATAGACTCTCAACTTTACACACATTTCCAGGAGTGAAACTCAGAACTTCTCAATGCCATAGTTTTCCTGGGTTGGAATCCTCTCCACTTGTTCTTGAAGTGCAGGGAGTTCTGCTCAGCAGTGAGTGGTAAGAATTCAGCCAACCTCATGGTTGTCATGGCATCCCTCAGTTTGCCTTTGGCAGGTGCCTTCTGGCCGGTGAGTGGATGCCAGCTGCAGGAAAGCCCTGGTCCATGCCTACCCAGCCTCCCTCTCTGCAAAGGGACCCCTGAGCTGAATGCCCACAGAAGACATACTGTAAGCTTTTCATTGGGTCCCGCCTGCTTTCTCCTGGCTGGAGAGGTGCATGTACTATTACAGAAAGAGAACTGGGGGGGACATGTCCCCTCAGTCCTTGCCAGCTACTTGCTACTGTCATTGCTCTGGACAACCCCGGCAGGAAGCTTGCCTCAGCAGGCTTCAGAAGCCATGTTCTGGGGCTGTCTGGATTGGCTAGATCCTCCCCATAGCTCAAAACATCAGGAAAAGGATTCCCTCTGTCTGGGAGGAACACTCAGCAAACCAGAAACAATCACTGAGGTTTTACTTTCTCCTCAACCCGACTCAAATGATCAGTTTTTCTACGTAGAAAAAGCCACTGTCCCATTCTTTCTAGAAAGAGCCCATTATTGAAGCTCCCTGACTGTATGCCACCTCTTCTTTGATTTTCTTGTAAGTCAATATCAGTAACTTTAAGTGTCAGCATCGAAGAAATATTGGTGCCAAAGTTTTACTAAATAATGAAAGGAAGACATTTGGGGTTTCCAGACATTGTAAGCCAGGTTCTCCAAGCCTTTACAGAGCCTACCCGAGAAGCTTAGGGAATCAAAATGCTATTATATACTCTGACAGTCTTGCCTGGATTTCCAAAATTTAGTAAGTTTAAGACTCTCTCTCTCCTTCCCTTCCTCATTGCTGGGGATAACTTGGGACCTTGTACATTTTAGGCAAGCGCCTTACCACTAAGCTTTATACCAATCCATTTTCACTTCAAAATGTTTAATCTCTTGGTGTTCAATAGTAAACCCTGTACTGGCCCTTGTGTTTTTTATTTTTACACAGGTTTTAATTAAAACTTATTTATTAATATTTATTCAGTGCATGCACACGTGTGCAGGTGTGTGCGTGTGCACTCTCGTGTGTACACATCCATGTGTGTGAGGTGTGAGGGAGTCAAAGAACAACTCCTGGAAGTCTGTCTGTTTCCTCTACCATGTGGGGCTTGGCGATCCCACTCAGGCTGTCAGCTTTGGCAACAAGCACTTTTACCGGCTAAGCCATCTTGTGGCCCCAAATTGTTGTTTTTAATGCCATCTTTTCTACCACAAATATGTGCCCACTGTCATTTGTCTGTGTTCTCTGAGAAGAGTGCTAGCCACGAAAGAGTATAATTTTGTGATTAAGTGTACTATGTCAAGGTTGAGTTCTACCTAAATATTAAGTTAAAGTTGACATTTGTTGTTGTTGTGAAGAATAAAAATACCCACACAACAGTGAAAATTCCAGTAATTTCCTATCGGTAAAGATCAGAAACAAAAATACTTGACTGAGCTATGTAGAGGAACTTCCTTCACGGAGGGTCAATTTTATTTATCGCAATTTATCCGGAGGGCTGGTTTGCAAAGTGGCTAGTTCTGTTGTGACTCTCCAAAAATGATGATTTGGTGCAGACCTATGGCAAGGGAAGCACTGAGCTTTCACAAACATTTCCTTGAACTTTCATAAATAATTCAGGATGCCTGCACAAAGCTCCAGGGCAGAACGGAACTATTGCCATCTAGAGTCAAAGGAAGGAACCTGCCCCCGACTCCACAAAGCCTGTCCCACTCTCCACCAGTCTCAGGACTGCACAAGAGCGGTGGACACCACGCCTTTCACTGTGACTCCCTGAGGAGTTCAGATGACCTGTCACCCACACTTGCTGGCCTGCTTCCTCAAGGCAAGTTCAAAGGGTTTCATCCTCTTTGAAGTACCCTTGTCTGACCTGGCCACCACCTCCACCTTTACTGCTGTTTTTCTTTCTCAAACCTCATCTACTGACACTGCCCGAAGGCACAGTCTCTTCTCCCCACCACCTCCTCTACCCCCTCCATTCTCATGTAGCCCAGGCTAGCCTCAAACTTAGAATGGCGTCAAAGATGACCTTGAACCACTGCTCCTTCTCCTTCTACCTCCCCAGTGCTTACAGCTGTGGGTCCATAATGGGTTCAGGTAGTGCCGAGGACTGAACCCAGCACTTGGCACAAACCAGGCAAGCACTCTAACTACTGAGCTACACCCCAGGTCTCTCTTTGGGTTTCCCCAAACCATCCACCCTCTCCCCCTTCTAGGTGAAACCATGGCTTTCTGATTCAGTCTGACTCAGTTGCTGGACTTGGCACATTTCTGGGTCCCACTCAGGCCTCTTGTCACCTGAGGAAGCTTACTCCAAAGTCATTCTTTCCTTTTCTCAAGTCTGTGCCGCACACCTTTCAGGTGGCAGCCTTGGCTCCCATGTACGTCTTTGTCTTCCACAACCAACTCATTCATTCATGTGCTATAGGAGCCATGGAATCTGTGACCCACTTTCCATTCACAGAGAAGCGTTTCTCTCCCTGGAGACCTGGGCTATTTTATGGAACTACCAACATTTCCCAAGTTCTCCTCTGCCCCCAGTCTCTTGTCTCCTCTCTCCGGCCCACCTCACGCTGCTGTCAGACTGGGCTCAGAGCACCTCCTCATGGAGTCAGTTCTCATTTAAAGTCCCTTAATTGCTCCTGTCACTTATAAACCCCGAACTTTCCCTCAAGGACCTGGGCAATGCAGAAGTGAGTGGCCAAGGACACAGGAGTTCCACTTGCTGCTTTTACCACATATTGGGTAAGTGGCCTCAGGCAAATTTCCAGATTTCTTTTTGCTCAGCTTCCTCGTATATAAATACTAATTATGAAATTGGAGATTATCATAAAGTATAAAAAGCCTTCATTTACTGAATGTTTATTATGCGCTGGACTTCTAAAAAAACGGTCATCTCATTGAATCTTTTTTTGTATGTGTGTGTGTGCAAGTTCACATGTATGGGGGTGCATATGGTCTGTGTGTGTGTGTGTGTGTGTGTGTGTGTGCAAGTTCATGTGTATGGGGGTGCATATGGGAATTGTGTGTGTGTGCAAGTTCACATGTATGGGGGTGCATATGGTCTGTGTATGTGTGTGTGCAAGTTCACGTGTATGGGGGTGTGTATGGGAATCATGTGTAGACCAGGGGACAACTTCAAGTGTCTTTCCACTTCGATTTTATTTGTTTGTTTCAAGACAGGGTCTCTGATTGGCCTGGAACTCATGGAGTTGCTAGACTGAGATTCCTGGGGATCTGTCTGTTTCTGCCTCACTAGCTCTGGAATTACAAGTGCATGTCACTACATCTGGCATTTCCTCCATGAGTCCTGTGGGTTGAACTCAGGTCCTCTAAGTACATTATCATCTGAGACAACTCCCAAGCCCCTCCTCTTCCCTCTTTTTTGAGATGGGGTCTTACCACAAAATCCAAGCTGGCCTTGACTTTTAGTCCTCTTTCCTGGCTCATTTCATCTTCATGTTCTACTAATTCTCCATTAAATTATTTTTACATTTGCTTATTAGTGTGTGCGTTTGTGTGTGTGTGTGTGTGTGTGTGTGTGTGTGTGTGTGTGTGTGTGT